>OVAN01015257.1:0-11446 GCA_900406275.1 Anastatica hierochuntica
AACTGTACGCTTGCAGTGATTTCTTGGGTGAAAACCTGAGCCATCAATAAACTTATTCTTCTTGTCGGAGACGGTCGTACAACCAAGTTGGACCACCGATAGAAATATGCGATAGAAATATATTGTCCCGTAAAAAGATCTTTGCAATATCTTGCGTGATCTAATTGGCTTTATAATATTCCAACTCAAATTGGCAAATATCAAAATTTTATCCAACGTTCTCATGTATTCTTGGAATATTTAATTTTTAATAATGTTATGTTTAATAATAAATATTTAAAAATAATAAATAGCAATTAATTACCATGCATGAATGTGTTGATTAGAAAAATAAATAACTATGCATGAATAAAAAAATAGTCAAATTTCATTGGTTCTTAGATTAATTTGTTTTTATTAGGTGTCATCCTCTAAAAACATTAAAATGCTTATCTGATTTTTTTGCGGTTTTAGAGAATTTTGACAGTTTTTGAAATTTTGGCGGTTTTCGCAGTTTTTGCAAATTTTGGTAGTTTTTGCAAATATTGCAATTTTGGCGATTTTTGCGTATTTTGCGATTTTGGCAGTTTTGCAATTTTGACGGTTTCTATGGATTTGCGGCTTTTACAGATTTCCAAGTCTTGCGATTTTGGCGGGTTTTGACAGTTTTTGCGGATTTTACGGTTTTCGTGAATTTTGCGGTTTTGGCGGTTTTTACGGATTTTCCGGTTTTTTATGATTTTGGAAAATTATACAGTTTTGGTGATTTTTACGGTTTTCGTCATTTATAAGGTTTTTGCTAATTTTGGTGATTTTTCGATTTTGACTATTTCGGTAAATTTACGAATTTTACGGTTTTGGCAATTTTTACGGATTTGTTTAATTTAAAAGGTTTTGGCTGATTTACACAGCGGTTTTCGCTAATTTTGAGGCTTTGTGGTTTCAAAAGTTTTTTCTTGTTTTTGCGGTTTTGTCTGATTTTGTGTTTCGGCGGCTTTTGCGAATTTTATGGTTTTGAAAGTTTTTTTGGGAATTTTGCTGCTTTGCCTGTTTCTATGGATTTTGCGGCTTTTACAGATTTTGGCAATCTTGGCATTTTTTGCGGTTTTGGTGGATTTTACGGATTTTGCAATTTTTACAGCTTTTGCGGTGTTGACGCCTTTTTATGGTTTTGGAAAATTTTACAATTTTGGTGATTTTTACGGTTTTGGCCGTTTTAAAGGTTCTTGCAGATTTTGGTGATTTTGCCTATTTCGGTAAATTTTAAAGATTTTACGGTTTTGGCAATTTTTACGGAGTTGTTAAATTTTAAAGGTTTTGGCAGATTTACGGTTTTGACAGTTTTTGAGGTTTTTGCAAATTTACGGTTTTGGCGGTTTTTTGCTAATTTTGCGATTTTGAGGTTTCAGAAGTTTTTTTTTTGTTTTTGCAATTTTGTCAGATTTTGGGTTTTGACGGTTTTTGTGAATTTTCAGGTTTTGGCGGTTTTTGCGAATTTTGCGGGTTTGACTATCTCTATGGATTTTGCGACTTTTATGGATTTTGCCAATCTTGGGGATTTTTTGCGATTTTGGCGGGTTTTGACAGTTTTTGCAGTTTTGTGGATTTTGCCGGTTTTTACGGTGTTATTGAATTTTGGATTTTGGCGGTTTTTACGGATTTTTCATTTTTTACGGCTTTTGCTTTTTTGAAGAATCGATTTTGGTGGTTTTTGTCGTTTTGACAATTTTTACCATTTTGGCAGATCTTACCGTTTTGGGATTTTTACGTTTTTGGCAGAATTTGCGGTTTTGGCAATTTTTATGGATTTTTCGGACTTTGCGGTTTTGACGGTTTTGGCGGTTTTTGGGAATTTTGTGTTTTTGTGGGTTTGGAAGTTTTCGTTGTTTTTGCGGTTTTGTCAAATTTTGGTTTTTGACGGTTTTTGCAAATATTTTAGTTTTGCGTTTTTGTGCTTTTAGCGGTTTTTGTGAATTTTGCGGTTTTGGCGGTTTTTATGGATTTTGCGACTTTATTAGCTTTGGGGGTTTTGCAATTTTTAATGTTTTTGTGGTTTTTAAGGTTTTTGCAGCTATGGCGAGGATTTTGCAGTTTTGATAACTTTTGCGGTTTTGTCAACTTTTCCGGTTTTGTCAGCTTTTGCGGTTTTTTGAGGGTTTTAGCGGTTATACAGTTTTGGGGAATTATGCGGTTTGGGAAATTTTTACGGATTTGTCGAATTTTGTAGTTTTGGCGAATTTTTCTGTTTTGGTGGTTTTTGGGGAATTTTGTGGTTTTTTGGTTTGAAACTTTTCGCTGTTTTTGTGGATTTGTTAGATTTTGAGTTTTGGCAGTTTTTTCGTATTTTTCGATTTTTGCGTTTTTGCGGTTTTTGTTAGTTTTGCGATTTTGGTGGTTTTTATGGATACTGCAACTTTAATAGCTTTGACAGTTTTCTGATTTTTATCGTTTTGCGGTTTTGGCAGATTTGGTGGATAGGTTTTGATAGATTTCTATTGTTTTGTTAGCTTTTGCGGTTTTGAGAATTTTGGCGGTTTTTACAGTTTCTGTTAATTACGCGGTCTGGGAAATTTTTAAAGGTTTGTCGGATTTTGCGGTTTTGACAGATTTTGCTGTTTTGGTAGTTTTTGGGGAATTTTGTGGTTTTGTGGTTTTGGAAGTTTTCGTTGTTTTTGTTGTTTTGTCGAATTTTGGTTTTGGCGGTTTTTGCTGTTTCTGCGCTTTTTGATGTTTTTGTTAGTTTTGTGGTTTTGGCGGTTTTATGGATTTTTCGACTTTAATAGCTTTGGTGGTTTTGCAATTTTTACCTTTTTTGCGGATTTTGCGATTTTGGCGGATTTTGCGGTTTTGTCAGCTTTTGCGGTTTTTGCAGATTTTGGCAATTTTACGATTTTGGGGAACTACGCAGTTTTGGGCGGTTCTACGGATTTTGGGAGTTTTACGGTTTTTACTGTTTTGGTGGTTTTTTCAGTTTTAATTGTTTTGGCGGTTTTACGATTTTGGCGATTTTTTACAGTTTTGGCGGTTTTTATAGTTTTGGATGATTTTGCTATTTTGGTGGTTTTTGAGGCTTTGGTTGTTTTGTCGGGTTTTACGGTTTTGGCGGTTTTTAGGGATTTTACAGTTTTTGCGGTTTTTATGATTTTTACAGTTTTTGCGGTTTTTATGATTTTGGAGGATTTTGTGGTTTTTAGGATTTTGAAGGATTTTGCGGTTTTGACGATTTTGACAAATTTTATGGATTTTCCGTTTTTTTACGGTTTTTCAGATTTTATGGTTTAAGCTTATTTTGCGGTTTTGACGGTTCTTGCGGTTTTGTGGTTTGTGTGGTTTTTATGGATTTTGCGGCTTTTACGGATTTTAGCAGGTTTGGAGATTTTTACAATTTTTGCAGTTTTGGTGGATTTTGCGGGTTTGACAGTTTTGCTAATTTCATGGAATTCGCCAATTTTATCTGCTTTTACGAGTTTCATGCTTTTTTGCGAAATTTGACAGTTTCATGTATTTTGTGGTCTTGTAGGGTTTTGCAGAATTTACATTTTTTTATTGCGAAACTTTGCGGTTCTTGATAATTTTATAGTTTTTGCGAAATTTAAGGTAGTAATGTTTAATTTTTTTATTTTAGTGGAGGATATTTTAGACATTTACAATTTTTTGGATGAACAAAACTCATCCAGACTCTACTAATAATTTCATCCAAAATATCCAACTACGTCATCTATATTATGGTTATAATTTACAGCAAATGAACATCAACCGACATTTTCATTTAGATGCAAAATCTGAATGCAATGGTTTGCAAAATTATCATGCTTAGAAACTAAGGAATTTGAATAATAGGCAACACATTATTTACACATCTTAACATATAAAGCAATACCGATACGTGCCTCAATTGATTTGATATAGCATGTAAATAAGGAATGAAGATAATTTTAAACCAATAATAATAACACTATAGGTTTTTCATGTCTTGACACCTAATTTTTCTGTTTAATAAAAGGTTGACACACCATTAAAAAGAAAATCTTTGAAAACCAATAAAAACATTTTAATTTTACACATCAACTTTGATTTTAGTTATAGTAACCGTTGGAAGTAAATTAAACAGAGAAGAATCATAGTGGTTTAACAGCAGTACGACGCTTGAGTCAGAAGGAAGAGCACCCCCTCCGGGTCCAGAAACAGGAAGACTATTAATTCTCGTGAATAAAAAATATTTGCAATAAAAAGAAATCTCCTAAAATATCTAAAAATATACATGAATATTTCATATTTCTACAGGAAAATTATCTATTGTCTACTATAAATACAAGGTCTAAGGACCAATGCAAAAGATATACGTTCCTACATCTAAACACATCAAGAGTTTACAGTTAGAAATAGAATTTTTTATTCGAAAATGTTGTTTCTCTTGCTCTTTATTCACTTATCAATAAAGAAACCTTTTTATCTCTTGTTTTACGTGCTGTTACAAAGAATTCTGTTTATTTTTACCCTAACAATTTGACGATTGAAAGCGAGAATAACCTAAAAGCTACGTGATCATGATCAGAGATAATACAGAAAGAATACTTCAACACTGACAACTCTCAACCATAATGAGATGAACAGCCCAATTTGAAGCCTTGAAAAGACACCTCAAAGACATGACGGAGGCCATGAGAAATAAAAATCATGCATAGTTTATCCGGAAATTGCGACAGAAGTCTAACTTCTCAAGCAACAGATGGAAGCTTACGAAAAGATGCACCCTGACGGTTAGAAAGCGAAGCTCTGAGAGAGGCAAACTAAACTCCGACGGCCATGGGAAGGGCCAAACAGAGGTTTCAGACTAAGGTGCCCAAGATTTTTTGTGCACTTTCTATAAAATTATAGACAACATGAAGTGCGCTTTCTATAAAATCAAAACAACTCTAATCTCTCATTCATCACTTCGATCTAAAGAGCAAAAACAGCCTAAGCATTCTCTTCGTAGTCATAACCCTCTCAATCATTTTCTCATCACAGGTCTCTTCCATTAATTTTTTTTTTGTTAAGGTTAGACATTGTATATGTATATTTTTTTTGTTTTTTCTGATTTTAATATTAATTTTTATGAAAATGTGTCTTGGAACAGATTTCGTATTTTTCATTTTCGACTAAAATTTTAATATAAATTTTTTTTAATATAAAATATATAAATAAATACATATTTTGAACATTCACATGTAATTTATAGCACATTAAGATGAATTTATATTATGAATTCACGTATTGCAAAAAAACAGTCGATTTACGAGAAAAAAATTTCCTATCAGTTTCCTCGCAAACTACTTTTGCAAGGGAATTGCGAAAAAATTTAACTGGTCGCAATTCAACCCTCGCAAACCGGAAGATATCGCAGCTTCCCCGCAAATTTGCAAGAAAAAGTATCTGTTGGCAATTCGTCGCAAAATTGCGAGAAGATTGACGGTGTCGGACTGTGTAGGCTCAGCCTATAGTACAACATTTAAACATTATTAAGTAAAACTTATAATTTTAAAACTATTTATTAAAAATTATTAACAAAATTAAAGTAAAACTTACAACTTTTCGGTCCTTGGCCTTGAACGACTGGTGGCCGGCTTGGTGCTTAAAAATTCCCAATCATGTCGGATCGGACTTTCAAGCCGAAGAACACTGCATGCTCCTTTTCTTGTGGGAGTCCTTCTTCCAATGGACGATCAGTTTCACTCAAATGTTCAGATTCATCCAATTCGGCTTCGACTGCGGGTCGCTGGATTTCCACTTCGCCTTCCAGCGCTTGATTTGGTCCGTTTTCCTCGCTTTAAGTTTTTCTCAAACTCTTCACGGATCAAATTGTTGATCGAATAGTCCCAGTTGAATGTTTGCTGAAAAAATCATCAATTATATAATTAATAATTTAAAAATAAATCATAAAAATTAAAAAATTAAAGACTTACCGCAAATGCATCGTACCAACAGTTGACAACCTCGGTAGGAATCTTCGTCTAGCTAGTATAGGCCATCGAAAAGTTTGGCTGGAATATCTTCCGAACAGAAGTAGCAACGGAACCGTCGTCGTGAAACAAAAAAATGATTTCAATTGTTAAGTAACTAAATAATTTATATGAAACAAAAAAATTAAAATTCTTTGTAATTACCAAAGAGTCCCCACATGATGGTGGGGGTGTAAAACCGGTAAAGCCGCCCGAACAGGACTACGAAGTAGATCTTTGAGTTTCATTCCAGGAATCGAGGGTGGCGGCGCCGCGACAGCAGTCGGGGCTGGCTGCTGAGATGGCAGGTCAAGTGGCGGAAATGTCGTTGATGGTATGGAGTTCGGAACTCGGCCTGAACTCGTAGTCACCGGTGTAGAGCTAGCAGACGACTGAAAAAATGTCTGGTACGTGTTATTGTCCATCTTCATATTTAATTTTAACTTTTTTAATAAAAATAACTTTTTAGAAAAAAATATTGTTTTTGTAAAATAAGAATTATTATTAATAAATAACAAAATAATTTTAAATTTTATTAAATAATTTTTTATATACACTTTTAGATTAATGTATTTATATAAATTTTTTTAATTTTAGATCATAATTTTAAATTTTAAATTTATAAAATTTTATTAATTCGTTAACAAAGTCTAGTTTGCTTATAGTGGCTAATCAAATTCCGTCCTATCTAAACCACTTTAATACACTAATTACAAAACTTAAATATCCTAATAACTAACAATTAATAATTTTATGTAAAAAAAATTTAAAACTTACCTTGTTTTAAGGTGAGAGAGAGGAATTTTGTAGAGAGAGAGTTTAGATAGAGTGTGTGTTTGGAGCAAGTGAAATGGAAAGGTGGTGGTCTGGTATATATAGGGATTTTAAGCCCTCGCAGTTTCCTCATAAATTTCTCGCAAAAAAGGCGGCCTAATTAAAACTTTTGGTTTCTTGGAAAAAATTTCAAAAGGTGCCAAATTTTAAGAGAAATTTGCGAGGATTCCTCTCAAAATTTTGAATTATTTAAAAAGAAGTCAGGGTTAAAGTTATGTGGTATATAGTAGTTTTAAATTAGAAAATGTTAATTACAATAAAATTAATCAATTTTAAATGTTCATATAATAAATTGATAAGTTTAGGACTTATATGAACAAATGTCGTATGTCGGTATCAAGTTTAAGAAGTTATAATAGCTATCAACGATATATAGAAGAGTTCCTATTTTTTCATTTAAACAACGCATAAGGTCCAATTTTAATCATTTCATATTCAAAAAAGAAAGGTAAAGTGACCATGTTGCATGAATGAGATTAGAGTTTAGGGTTTAGGGTTAGGGCATACATTTGCGAGGACTTTGCGACGAATCCCAACAAGATACTCGCTAATTATTTATGAAAACATGTGTTTAGTGTTTAGGGTTTTGTGAAAACATTTTTTTGAAATAAAAAAATGTAAATTTACGATTAGTTTGTTAAATTTTAAGGGTTTATATCGCAAAACTATTCATTTAGGACTTACATCAACAATTTGTCGTATATTGGTATACAGATTATAAGAAGTTGTAATAGATATGCTTAATGTTAATTATATAGAGGAGCTACATTTAACAACACATAAGATTTAATTTGAATAATTTCTTACTCAAATAAGAAAGACAATATAACCATGTTGCATGAAACGATATAAGAGTTTAGGGTTTAGGGTTTAGGGTGTACATTGCGAGGAATTTGCAAGGAATCGTCGTAAATGGAAACAAAATGGAAAAGGTCATCTTACGGAATTTTTTTCCTTTTTTTGTTTTAGGAACTAATCATTAGGAAATTAATTTCATTTTTTTAACAAACGTCGAATTGTCATTAATTATACAAATATTGATAACATCAATCATCAAAGACATTTTGATCAAATACATATGTCGAATTGTTTTCATCATCATCAGATTCTTCTTCTTTGTCATCATTATCCTCGTCTGATTCAAGTATAGTGTCTTCGTTGTCGCTTGACTCTACATTGGCGATGTCCTCTTGTTTTCGCAATGATGGGTCAACATCTATGACATCCTCGATGGATTCGAGCGTATTAGTAGTCTCTTCTGCTGGTATATATTCTTGTAAGACAATGTCGTCTTCAGCTCTCATTATACGACCTTGTGGACTCACATGGATCACAGAAAGCCACTGCTCACATCTTTGACTTATTCGTGGATATGGAATGAATGTCACTTGATCTGCTTGCGAAGCGAGAAAAAATGGTTCGAATTTGTTATACCTTCTGTTTGCATTTACGTCTTTAACCCCTAAATTTTTCACTCAAACTCCTCGGCCAACTGTTGGGTCATACTAGTCGCACTTGAATAATATGCATCACAAATTCACAAGTCCTGGATAACTGACTTGTAGAATCTGATTAATCACACTATAGAAGTCTGTTTCCCCACGTACATAAATCCCGTAATTTGCAGTTGCCTTCTGTGACCCGTGTTGATATGTATGTACGACGCAGTGACTATCTTCGAAATAAGACCTTGAACGAGTTCGTGGAACATCTTCATATCCATTGTTGACATGAATTAATTGACATGTTTGATCAGTTAACGCATCAGTTCAATAGAAATTATAACAATACGATATTTATTTATTAATATATAATCTTTGTAAATACTTACATAGAATTTTATCTAGTTAACGAAATCTCTGTCTTTGTACTTATCGTATTCTTTTTCAGATAAATTGGGATAAGCCGTACGAATTTGTATACCAAATAAGCTGCAATAATGAATTGGTTATTTAGTAAATTAATTTCATAGTAAGCACATCAATTAATTAAATAATAATGATATGTGTACCTCTCTAATGGTTGCACAAAATCACCGTATCGTAATGTGAAATCTTCCCACTAAACCTCCTTAACCTTCCCCGCAAGTCGCCCATTTGTGAGAAGATGTCAGGCACATCTAGAACGTTGTATGTAGATGCTACGCCACCATCTTCATGTCGTTGAGGTCAGTTTTTCTTGGTTTGAATTGTTGGACTGAAGTAATACTGATTAAAGTGAGAAGTTTTCTCAGTTAAGCTTTCGCCGAACGATCGAGCCCTCAACTTTCGCAATGTTTTTGGCTTTTCATTTCAGGTATTTCATATATCTCTTAAAGGAGTACATCCATCTAAAATGCACCGGGCCGACTAGTGATGCTTCATGCGAGAGGTGAACTGGGAGATGCTCCATAACATCGAAGAATGATTGGGGAAATATTTTTTCCATGTTTCAAAGCAATACCGGAATATTACTTTCTATCTTCGTAATCACATCCTCAGTCAATGTTCGAGCACATAAATCGCGGAAAATAGTCTTATGCCTACAAAACAAACATGATTGAGATTACTTAATTGATTGATGCATATACTTGCACTACAAAAATATATACATGTAATTGAATGCACAAGTTAGATATATTACCCGCTATTGATTCATGTACATTTTGCGGAAGTAACTCGAGTAGAACAAAAGGTAGGAGCCGTTGCATAAATACATGTCAATCATGGCTTTTCATACCTGAAATTTTTTATCCCTGCTCAACACACCATGAGAAATTTGAAACATACCATCTGTAAATTTTATGGAAGATTCTGCCCAGTCAAACAATGCTCTCTTCGCTTCTTCCGTTAATCGGAAGCTATGTACTGGTAATTTCTCATCCCTTGTAATATGTAACTCGTTCCTAGCACAAATGTCAACTAAATCATGTCTGAACTTGACATTGTCCTTCGTCTTACCGTGAACATTGAGAAGCGTAAGCATGATATTGTCAAAAAAAAAATTTCTCAGTGTGCATCACATCAAGATTGTGCCGAACCAATTAATCTTTCCAGTATAAGAGCTCCCAGAAAATACTCTTTTTATGCCAATTGTGACTTTCTAAATATCTATCAGGCATGTTTGCTCTACTGTGCCAATTCCCGCCACGCTTTACGGTTTTTTGGGCACTGTAATAATCAATTTGCTCCAAGACAACATCACCACTCATATACACTAGGGCAGAAAGCTTCACAACTTTGTTCTTTGTGAACACTTTCTTGTTCCTCCTGTAAGTATGGGACATTCGATGATGACAATTAAACCAGCAAGGTTTGTATCCATTCTTAAGCTGAAATACGCCGGATTGATGTGCACAGTAAGGATATGATAACCTTCCATGTGTTGTCCACCCTGATAGCATTATGTATGCGGAAAAGTCGCTGATGGTCCACATTAGTACCGCATGCATCATAAAGTTCTGCTGTTGTGATTGTTCGTACGTACGAACACCTGCAGACCACAAGTGCTGCAACTCATGAATCAGAGGTCGAAGGAAAAGCGTCTAAATATTTCTTCGGTTGCTTAGGACCGGACACTAAAATGCTCATGAACAAAAATTCTCTATGCATGCACATTTCCAGTGGGAGATTGTATAACATCAAGATGACATGCCACAACGAGTAGTTTCTGTCGGACATACCAAATGAACTAAACCCATCTGTACACAAACCAAGATAGACATTTCTGCACTTATTAGCGAAATATACCATTTGAAAGTGTTTCCATGCTCTCACATCTGATGGAATTATAATATCTCCATCTCTAGTTGTATGTTGTGCATGCCATTTTATGGCACCCGCTGTCTATTCTAAATGATATAGACGGTTCAGCCTGTAGGTGATTGGCAAGCACCACATCCGCTGAAATGGTACACGTGCACGTACACTTGTAGGTTGATATCTCGGTTTCCCACAAAAGCGACACTCCTCCAAATTTTTATCATCTTTCCAAAATATCATGCAGTTGTCAATGCATATATCAATCATTTCAGGTGGTAACCCAAGACTTTATACCAATTTTTGAATTGCATAATAAGACTCAACCAAATTACTATACGCATGCAAATACTCTTTAACTAAATCAGCCCATACATGCATGCAATTCTCAGATAACTTGTAATCACTTTTAATTGTCATCATCCTAGATGCTAATGATAATTTAGACTGTCCTTCTCTACATCCATCATAGATAGGTTGATACGCAGCATCTTACATATCATAAATTTTTTTAGCATCTACGTTTGGTTCCTCATAATATGGAACATCAGCAAATGAAGCATTTTTAAATGCAAACGATGTTCCCTGAAATGCACTTGTAACCATATTATGAAACCTATTTTCTGTCTGATGCTCATTGTAAATACCGAATTGATCATGCTGATGACTAGTTCCTCTATTTAGGTTCCCACGACTCGAACTACTATCTGCTTCAACATTACAACTTTCTCTATGCGAAAGCTATAAATAGTAATTTGGTGTGAAACCTCTATTAAGTAAATGTCTCTTCACGTTATCTATTGAGATATACTTTTCGTCCCGAAATTTACGACATGGACATAATTTTTTACCGCTCTCTTGCGTAAGGAGGTTGTTAGTCGCCTGATAGATGAATCCGCGCAAACCATCTCAGTA
>OVAN01015258.1:0-11444 GCA_900406275.1 Anastatica hierochuntica
GATTCGTGACGTGAAACAGTATGAACACAAAAGTAAATCGTAGATCAAAACCTGAACGAATACGAAGAACAATAATCGAAAGACATTGTTAACGAAGAAAGGAAAAGGGATCTTATTCGAATTCGTGTTTGAGCGTACGCAACCGGTGTTTAAGTCGTGGCCGCAAGAACCGTTGGCGACGAATCCCTAGAACTACAGCGTAGACTCATAACCTAGTTGGACGCAGCTCGCTAACGAAACAAAGTAAGAACCNGTTCTATCTCATCCTTCTCCTTCGCACCCTTTAAATAGATCTTCGTGGGCTTGACTCGTTTCCTTTTTCGTCCTAGATTTGNATATTCCTTTTTCCCTTATTTGCATATATCTTTTTGAGATCCTTCCTTATCTTCTCGAAACTTAACATTTTTGCGAAACCCTGTCAAACAGTCATCGTAGATTGGTCGATTCTCGCCCGAAATCGTAAGTGGACCGTTATCGCAGTTTGGGTCCTTTTGGATCGTTTCGCGGCTAAGTGATCTTTACGATTTATTGCGGGAAACCGTTTCTCGTAAGTTCAAGCGGTAACAGTTTCGTGGAATGATAAGGCCGATCGTATAGTTTAGACTCTTCCGGTGTTTANACGAAGTCCACGAAAAGTACGAATCCTTACGACTATCATCATGAAGGTTTAACAGAAACTCCAATCGAGACGAAACAAGAGACGATCAAGTGACGATTCGAAGGAAATGACGAACGGAAATGACCTGGTTCAGTTAACGGATAACGGGTGAACGTTATCCGCGTCTCAGCACCAACCGGCGCCAAGACCAGGACCTGATCTTGGCGCCAAGACAAGGCTTTTGTCTCGGCTCCAATTGGCTTCAAGACCAAGCCTTGGTCTTGGTGCCAATTGGCGCCAAGACGGACCTCCGATCTTGGTTCCAATCGACGTCTAAATCAGCCTCTAGTTCAGTCGTCAATCGGTTCCAAGACTCGTTCGTAGGTTTGGCGTCAATCGGCGTTTAGATAGTTCTCCGAAACGACGCGGTTCTCCAATGCTTTCGGTGGTTTCGTATCGCTCCGAATATTGTATTGTGTGGCCTTGTGAGAGTTGTCCGAAAGCCATTGATGCTAACTTTAGTATGCGGATGCTTTAGTTTCTCGCGGACGGATATACTTTTTTGGAAGATCGTCTAGACCCCAATTGGCTTTTGGTCTAGACGACGGTAAGTCTAGACGAAAGCAAGTCTATATGACTGCAAGTCTAGACGACGGTGAATCTAGATGACGATAAATCTAGACGACGTTAAGTCTAGACGACGGTGAGTTTAGATGATGGTAAGGTTAGACGACGTTAAGTCTAGACAACGGTAAGTCTAGTCGATGCTAAGTCTAGACGACGACGAGTCCAGACGTTGGTCGTGTTTTCGAGTATGTTTGATTAAAGATGCGATCTTGGACGTTAATTTCGAGATGACTGTTTTTGACGCCAACAAATATATGCATTTGATGCTTTTGGGTTGTAGTTTTTTCCTCTCATCATCTGAGACATGAACATAACAACAAAAATAAAATTCAACGTACTGCTTACTTTATCTAATACCTCATCACATGTCATGTCTTTGAGATATTTGGTAGGAAGTGTGTTGATGAGATAACAAGTTGTAATATCTAAATGACCCTAAATATTGCTATTGAACATTTTTTAAGTATTTCGTAGTCTTAATAACTTCCATGAGGTGATTATTTTTACGTTCAGCCACCCTGTTACATTGAGGTGTATAAGCATATGTTTTTTGATGAACTATCTCAAGATTGGAGGTGAAAGCTTTGAATTTGCTGTTGGTATATTTTCAACTATTATCAGTTCTCAATATTTTAATCTTGTATTAAATTGAGTTAGGGTATATATGCGAAAGTTAGAACAACCTTCAAAACACGACATGACACGACATTTCAAAGGTAAAATGGTTAGCGAAGTATATATTGATCTTTCATCAATGATAAATCTTAAAATATATAAATTTATTGTTTGTAGCACAAGGACCATTCCATTCATCAAAATGAATAAGATCAAACTAAGTTTTACAAATAGTAGAAAATTTTTGAAAACCAATTTGCAATGCTTTCCTACAATATAAATCTAACATAAACTATGATCAAAAATGTATCATAAAGAAAATTATTAAGAGCTTTAGTGTAAGGATGTTGATGCTTAGCATGACATATTGTGATATTGACAAGACAAGAAAAAATAAATAAATCGAAGCTTCAAAACAAAAACTTGAATAAACAATAATTGGTATGTGAATTTTGAGAATAAGAAAGCCTTTATTAATTTCTTTTAGGGAGGGAATTTTTTGTATGGGAGTATCACGATAAGATTCCTTGACCAAGTCATTCTCAATAGCTGATGCAAACATTTCTCTACAAAACCTTTCAATGCTTTTAATGAGAGTAATACGATTAGATTTTGCGACCAAATCCTTCTTAACAGCTGATATAAACATTGCTCTACAAAAACCTTTCTCTTTTGATGGCTTTACATGTGGATAGAAAAAACCAACACTTATCCTTTATGTGACTTTTCCTTTTGTGGCGATCACAAGAAGATTTGTTACAATTCATCTTTTGATAAACTCTTCAAGTGTTCTTCTTTTTGCATCTACATATATATCTCATTTAATCTTGGAAGCTTTCCAGAATGAAGTATGTGATTTGTTAGACTGTTAACCGTGTTGTTGAGAGTTGGAAGAAGCATTTGATATGTTGTAGGAGGACACGAGTCTTTTGTATTTTTCAAAATGTTGGGTAAATAATTGTTTCTCTTGTTAGACAGAGTGCCATGCCCTTTTAACCTCGAAGATGCGACTGAGATTTTAAGTATTTTCGTAGACCCCTATTAAAGTATCCTAAATTTCTTTTACTATTTTAAAATATGAATAGGTAGTACGAATCGTTCGCTTTAGAGAGCTTTGGAAGAAAAACGAGCACCATTTGGTCTTCCTTGAATCATTTGGAGTTATCGAGATTAGATTAATCATGGTTAGGTGTCAGATATTTCTACTGATAACTCATCTAAGATACATTTTCCTTTCTCCTAGTTCATAGTAGATCCTTTTTGGATGTCGGTGATTCGATTTTCCAAATACACTAGATTAATTTTGGTGGTTTTGGATCAAAGTAAATAATTTTCTTATTTAAAGATGATAAATTATTTAATTTGAATTTTCCATACTTAGATTAAGAGAATGGAAAATTAGCATGATAGAAACGAAAATAAGTATTTATCGCTCTTACCAATGTAAAAATGATACAAAAAGAAGAATTGAAAGAATGAAATATGTAAAGGACAAAAAAAAATTTATTCTCTAAACTTATTTAGTAAGGAGACATATATTTATATAAATAAAATGAAAAAACTAGCTATTAAAAAATATATAAATGAAATGTATTTTATGAAGGAGAGATAATGAGATTTACTTTCACCTTTCCTGCAAGAGGCATATAGAACATATCTTCTAAAACTTCTCTTTTCAAATAAACTCCAACATATATGTGTTGGGGTTAAAAGATTATATTCAGTTACATGGGTTTCCATATCCAAAACCATTTGGTGATGAATAGAGAGGTTCATACATCTTATGTTGCTAACCATCACTTCCAATTTTCGATGTGGGATATATTTTCTAATACGTTCTCTCAAAATGATGGCTCATTTGGTCATAGATCTTGGTATGTTTGGGTATAGATTGAGGACCAACTTTCGTTCAGATCGATTGGATCGGGTTGGACTGTGTGGATTTGGGCTATAATACCATATTAAGTTACATGAGCTTTCAACTAAAAGTTAAATGGTGATTAGGGGAGAGCCCCACATATCTATACGTTGCTAATATTCTTTCTAACTTCCGATGTGAGATATATTTCTTAATATATCAGAATTTAGAGAATTAGAATCTAAGTATTGTTAGAAATTATAGGTTTCAAATTTAGTTTATGGCATTGGGTTTCAGATCGTTGTTTTGGTGTCTTGGTCTTGCTTAAATTGTTGTAGGTATATTGATTTGCCTTACAAAGCTTCGTTGTGTTTCTATTTCTTCATTAAAACTCTAGTTTTGTTTAAGGATGGAGAGTGGTTAGGATTTCTCATCGTAGTTTATGTTTTAAAATTTTCTTAAATTAATTTTAGTTCTCAATTATTTTAAGATATGCGGGCCAAATTTTATTACACTCTACTTATGATACATTTCTTTGTTTTTATCTTATCTCGATGAACTTTAATTAGACAAGAAAAAAAAACTCATTTACATAAGAGGAGGTCATTCTTTTGTTTATGAGTTTAGATCATATTGTTGAGAAATTTATATGATTTATGAATAATTCGGATAAAAGCAAACTGATTTCATAAGTATGTCATCAGACATCCATACTATAGGGGTATATCTATGGAAATGATCATATTGACATTTATTTTAACCTATGGTACCATGTGAATATGTTTATATATAATGTATATATTACATTTTATAGTGATAATATATTCATATCGTATCAGAGCCAAACCAATATAAAATCTAAAAATAAAATGATCTCTTCTTTACGACATTTCTCTTTTCTCTCAGTCGCAATGAATTCTTTTGATAGCACATCCCAAGAAAACATCACTAAAACCATTACCACAAACACTCAAAATCTCCTTTTGATTAACATGTTTAATGTTAGCAAGCTAACAACTTTCAACTACCTCATGTGGATTCAAGTTCACGTGTTACTTCATGACAATGATTACATTGCCGTCTCGATGGCTCAACCTTCCTACACTTTCATATTGTTACTATCATTGGGTTCTCTCTGTCAATCCAAACTACTCATTCCAGAAGAGGCATGATAGGCTCATCTTCAACGCCAGAATCAGTGCCATAACCACTAATCTCCAACCTCTTTTGTCGAGAGCCACCATAACCTCTCAGATCTATAGTACAGTAGCCGATAACTATGCCTAATCAAGTCGTGACCATATATTTTCAACTGAAAAATCAGAAGAAATAGATTAAAACAATTGATTTTTAACTTTAAGGCCTCACAACCAGGTTTGATCAAATTGCAATGTTTGGAAATGCCATCAACCATGAAAACCATATTGATTATGTTCTCAAGGCTCTTCTATAAGACAACAAGCTCATTATGGAGAAAATCGAAGGCAGAGACACCACCGACCTTGAGAGACCTTCATGAAAAATTTCTCAACCACGAGGCAAAACTACAAATATCAAATCCCTTGATGTCGCAATTCCTTGTCACTTAAAATGCTACTCAACACCATTACACCAACAACCGCGAGAAGTACAACAACAATATTAGTAACTCTATAAAACATCAACTAGAAACCAAAAAAACTTTGGCAACGTAACAGATCCAAGGAGTCCACGACCCTACCTTTGTTGTTGCTAAATTTGTGGGATCCAAAGGCATAGTGCCAAACATTACTCTCATATCTAGGCCTTCCAGTCCACTAATTCAATGACTTTTCCTAGTCCTTTCACACCTTGGCAACCTCATGCAAATAGAGTTGCTACAACATCATACATAGCTCAAAACTTGTTTCTTGATAGTGGTGCTACACACCACCTTACCCCATACTTGAATAACCTTGCTCTCCATCAACTATAATGATGGTGAAGATGTCATGCTTGCATACGACTCAAGTGTTGCTATCACACATATTGGTTCTATAATTCTTCCTTACACTCCTCGTCCTTTGCTCCTGAATAAGATCTTATATGCTTCTAAAATACATTAAAATTTAATTTTAGTATACAAGTATCTAATGTTAATAGATTGTCTGTGGAGTTCATTCCTGCATCCTTTCAGAAGAAGGATCTCGGCACGGGGCCAAGCTACTTCAAGGAAAAACTAAGGCGAGTTTTTACGAGTGACCATTTTCAATATCACAACCGACTAATCTACTTATCAGTTCTACTCCTAAAACTACTCTTGTGTCCTAACATTCTAGATTAGACTACCCATCTCTCAGTTTTAAATAATATCGTTCCTAAATTTTTACTACCTATTTTTGTTTCTCCTAAGACACCTTTTTCGTGTTCTGAATGTTTGATCAATAAGAGTCAAAAACTTCATTTTTCTACATCTACTATAATCTCTACCAATCCACTAGAATACTTGTTCTCAGATGTTTGGTCCTCCCCAAATCCATCATCACACAATTACAATTATTACTTAATCCTTGTTGGTCACTACATAAGATACAAATGGTTGTTTCTCCTAAAACGCAAATCATATGTGAAGGATACTTTTCACGCATTCAAACCACTAGTAGAAAACTGACTCAATACAAGAATCAATACTTTATACTCAGATGAGGCGGGGAATATATCGTTGCAACAACATACTTAGCGATGCAAGGAATCAGTCACCTCATGACTTTACCGAACATATCGGAACATAACGGCATGTCAGAAAGGAAACATCGACACATAGTCAAGACAGGCTTAACTCTTCTTTCCACGACAAACATGCCTAAGTCATATTGGCCTTGCGCATTTTCCAATGTGGTGTATCTTATCAATCTGATGTCGCCGCTGATTCTTCATATGCCATCGCCATACTAGAAGCTCTTTGGATTCTCATCAAATTAACTGAAGCTTAAAATCTTTGGGTGCTTGTGCTTTCTCTGGGTTTGACCATATACAATCATAAGATTGAGGATGGATCTGTTTGGTATGTGTATCATGGTTACTCAACAATACAGAGCACATATCTCAGCTTACACCTCGAAACAGATCGCCTCTACACCTTACGACATATCCATTGGAGGAACAAATCTTTCCATTTTCTAGAATAAGACCATCTTCATTACATGACTTTGACGAAAGCTCCTTTGCACCATCTACAACACCATCAGTTTAAACCCTACCGCTATGCCATCAAGGAACCCAACTGCAACTACCCTGTGATTGGATCCTCACCACCTTCCATCGACTGTCGTGAATTTTTTCTGAACAAGAACTCTCAGGCATATTCTTCTTCTCCTTCTTCTTCCTAATTTACTTCTTACTTCACTGAGCTCACTGCTCCACACAATATGCCTCATACGAGCCCAACATCTATCTCCAAATCTCTACCCAACAACATCCACAATATCTCCCTCGGCTCAAAATGAAATAAACCCAATAAACACCACCCCACCAAACCATATATCCAATATACCAGATCCCCCTAACCAACAATAAGAAACACCAAGTCCGCCCCAAACACAAAAACAATGAATCCGACCCCAAACAAATAACCACACATATGACCCAAACCTTTCCAACAACAGACCAAAAAATTTAAACCAAACCACCCAACCACACCAAATATACTAACGCTCTAAATCATCATTCTGTCAACACATAACACAACCCCAACCTACCCATCCGATGTAGACTTGATTGAAGAACAATATCAAAAACCCAAACCATAAATTCACGTTAGCCATTTCCCTCAATAATGACAACTATAGAGAGCTAACCACTGTTACGCATGCCTTGAAAGAAAAACAATGGGGAGCAGCTGTGCCCATTGTATTTGATGCTCATACTCGACAATGTACGTGAGACTTGAAGCCACCCAATCCGACACAAAATTTTGTAGATTGTGGATGATTGTTTACCATCAAATATCACCCAGTGACAACATTGATCACATCAAAGTGCACCTCATTGCAAAGGGTTGCAATCAACAACATGGAGTCGATTATACTCAAGCATTCAATCTAGTCATAATTGCTACAACAATTCACATACTACAAGTAGTGGTAAAAAAGTCTTCTCTAATCAAATAATTAAATGTGAACAATGCGTTTTTGCATGGATCTTTGCTGGAGGAAGTCTGTATGACAAAAACATTCTTGTTTCGTCGAAAAATAAATACCACCATATCTCCCGTCGAGAAAATGCTAGTTATGGTCTGAAACATGCCCCAGGAGCCTAGTACCAAGCTCTGCGCTAACATCTGCTTCAAAAGAAATTTCAGAATTCTTTGGCAGATGATTTTTTATTCACAAAATTTTTTGGCAATTTTTACACTTGCATACTTGTGTGTGCTGATGACATCATTGTCACCAGAAATAAAAGTGTGGTTACTGATCAAGTCCTAACGTCTTTTTATCAGCCCATCTCCATCAAAGATCCAGTCAGTCTACATTACTTCTTACGCATAGAGGACATAAAAACACCACATGATGTACATCTGATGTAAAAGAAGTATGTGGATGATCTTCTCACATCAATGAACATGCTTGGTTTTGGGCTTATACCAACACCATTACTATCATCACCAAAACTTACACTAAACACTAGCACACTATTCAGAGATCCAACAAAATATCACTCTCTTATAGGCAAGATTCAGTAATTAGCGTTCACATGACCAAATATTACCTACGCCATTAAAGACTTTCCCAGTTCATGCATAAACCTATGAGCGATCAATAGCATGCAGCCAAGCATATCCTTTGCTGTCTTGCAGGTACACTTACGCATGATATATACCTCCAAAAAAACTCACCTCTAATATTACATAGATACTTCGATACCGACTAAGCCGGTAATACAAATGATTTTTTCTCCACTAACGCTTATGTGAAATATTTTGGAATTAATATCATCTCTTGGTCATCTACAATAAAATAAGGGGTTACACGATCTTCTACCGAAGTTTCGTACTGTGCCATGGCCAACATTGCTTCTAAAATTTGTTGGTTGGGCTCTCAACTTTCTAAACTTGGTATTGTACTAACAGTGGCACCAATTATATATTGTGATCATGTTAGAGCAAACTTATTGATATGCAAATCTGGTCTTTCACACCCGGATGAAACATGTCGCTCTTGATTCCCACTTCATTAGGAACCAGATACAAAGAGGTATCCTATGTACGTCTCATGTCTCTACAAATGATTAACTTCTCGAGGCACTACTGAAACCACTACCTTGACAATAGTTCCAAATGACATGTTCTAAAATTGGAGTTACACGAGTACCTACATCTTGTCGGACTGTAGAGGAATACATATGGAAAAGATCATATTGACATTTATTTTTACCTACTATACCATGTGAATTTGAGTATAATATATATGTACATTGCATTCTATAGTAATAATATTATAACACCTCTGATCGCCTCTTCCATGTGCTTGACGCCTCTTTATAGGCTAGCGGACCCACCCTGTCCGACGATCAGGAGCGTTACTTCGAGGAGGCTTTAAAAAGTTTATTTATTGTCTTTAAAATCACTAAATGATCTTTCTCCGTGTTTTTTTTCACTTGCACAATTTCGGAAACCACTTCTCGAAAGGTCACTACCTAGTATTGCTTCAGCACAACACGCTTAACTATGGAGCTCTCTTAGGAAAAGTGACCGAAATGATAAGTGCACTTTAGTGAAACAGATAGCAAAATCAATTAGTTTAAACTTTCCTCATATATCACTTTGTCTACATAAACTAGAGTATCACACTAACCCCACATACAGAGCGTAACGCCCTCGTTGCCAATCAGGATTGTTACCTCTGATGATGTGAGTCCATGACTTCACACTCATCTTGGTTATGCTCCAATATTATCACACTCCCGTCTGCCTCTCAGTGTGCCCCGTCACCCCCTCTCTAGGTCCGTGGATCCACCATGTACGACGGTCTGGAGCATTACTCCATAAAGTTCTAAAGAGTTGATTTATTGTCCCTGCAAATCACCACGCGCTCTTTTCCCGTGTTTTGTCCTCACTCGCACGATTCTGGAAATAATTTCCCGAAATATCACCCATCATATAATATTGTTTCAGCACAAGTACGTTTAACTGTGGAGTTTTCTCAAGACAAGTGATAGAAAAGATAAGTGCATTTTAGTGACATAAGAATAAAATCAATCCTTTTTATCTCTCCGTACATATCTTTTTGTCTCCATAACCGGAATATCAAAAATATATTCTCCATTCATCCATATTGGTATAAGTTAAAAAATCATTATTCATTTTTGTGCTTTATTAGGTTTTCTGTGTTGTATTTTTACAATGTAAATTTTCTGTGCTCAATTAAACATTCAGATGATAAAAATATATATATGAATGGAGAATATAAACATACTATCAAATATATTGCTGTATAAATCTGATAAAGAAAAAAAAAATTTCTCTCCCTAGCGCCGCTAGAGTCTCTCCTCCCAAACACAAAACCCTAACGTCGCCGCCGTCTATCTACGCCTGGGGAGGAGCTGCGTCCGGCCGTCTTGGTCGTGCCGCCTTGGTCGTGCTCTCTGCTTCTCCTCCCCCCCCCCCCCCCNAGCTCTTCAGTACTTAGCCTCGCCAGTCTACGGTGGATCTTCTCTGGTGGAGTCTGAGAAATGCTTCGGGACTTGCTCCGGAGTCTGGTGTGCCAGATTTGGTGTGTCTCCTTGCCGGATTTGAGGTTTGCCGGTCAAGATTGCCCAGATCAAGCTAGGTGTCTGCGGTTCCGGACCCTCTGCTCCGACCATCTCCTCTACGAGTCAGCAATCTTTGCTTCTCCCAAGCGGTTCAGGCGTAGCTGTTTAGCCTCCTCACCGACTGAGCTGCGGTTCCAGTTCATCAAATCGGCGGTGGCTCTCGTCTATTCATCCAGGTTCCTCTGCCTCCTCTACCTTTAGCTAAGGTTCTGGTTTGCTTTTTCTTGGTCCCTTTGTGTTTCCCTTTGAAGCTTTGTGGTTCGTTTACTCTCGGGTATAGTAGTGGTTCTTCTCGATTTGGACTCTTGTTTGAGTTTTGGGTCTTCGTTCGGTCGCGTTTGTGTGGGATTCTCGGTCTGTTTGCCCTTTCCCTGCCGCCGGGACGGTCTGAGCTCTTTCCCTTGCCGTTGTACAATTTCTCCATCAATCGCTCACGGTTCTAAGGCCTTCCAAACACAAAACTCTTCCGGATCCTCTCTTTGCTGCTGGTTACGGACTATGTATAGGTTGTTAGCTCTGAGTTGCGCTCTGGAATCTTGCGCTCTTCTCTTGTCGTTCTCGAGGTCTCACCAAGTTAGATGTCCCACTCATGCCATGTAAAGCTACACCCTCTGCCAGTCATCCTTTTGCGAGTCTGAAATCTATCTCCAATGCAAGGTAAAGATTGGGCAAGACCCTTGCCTTACCTCTGTTGCGTGATGTTCGATTACAATTGGGTGAGTTGGGTGAGGATACTATGGTCTTCCTGCGGGGTCTCTGGGTTTTTAGTTGGTGCTACCTCGGCTCTGTTCAATGGCATTTCCACTTAGTAGGAGGTGAACCTGGATTGGAGCTGGTGCTTGGTCCATAAGGTTGCAATCGGCTCAGCTTTTAAGTCAGGTTCTCCCGGGCCTCCTTCTTCCGCTTGGATCACCCCGTTCAATCGGTTTTTGAGTTCTTGCCCACTTATCCCTTATATTCCTTGTTTGGTTTAAGGAT
>OVAN01015260.1:255-11441 GCA_900406275.1 Anastatica hierochuntica
TCCGGGTACAACCAGATACTCATGCATCCAGATGACAGAGAGAAGACGGCGTTTGTTACCGACCGAGGACTCTACTGCTATAAGGTGATGCCATTTGGCCTCAAGAACGCTGGTGCAACGTACCAGAGGCTGGTGAATAAGATGTTCTCCGACCAGCTCGGCAAGATGATGGAAATATACATCGACGACATGCTGGTCAAATCATTAAGAGAAGATGACCATGTAGGCCACCTGCGCGAGTGTTTCTCCGTCCTCAACAAATACGGAATGAAACTCAATCCAACCAAGTGCACCTTTGCTGTTACCTCGGGCGAGTTCCTGGGATATCTGGTGACTCAGCGCGGTATCGAAGCGAATCCCAAGCAACTCTCTGCCGTCATCAACATGAAGTCTCCCACCACGATGCGCGAGGTTCAGCGGCTCACCGGGCGGATAGCAGCGCTTAGCAGGTTCATTTCCCGCTCTACCGACAAGTGCCTCCCGTTCTACCAGAAGCTGTGCTCAAACAAGAAGTTTGAGTGGGACGAGTCATGTGAAGAAGCATTGACCCAACTCAAAGCATATCTTACCACACCCCCAATACTTTCCAAGCCAGAAACCGGCGAAGTTCTGTACCTCTATATTGTTGTCTCTAGCGCGGTGGTCAGTAGAGTGTTGGTACGGGAGGAAAGTCATGAGCAAAAACCCATCTTTTACATCAGCAAGTCTTTGATGGACGTTGAAACCAGGTACATGGTAACCGAGAAGCTGGCGCTGGCCGTGGTTACGTCAGCCCGAAAGCTCCGTCCATACTTCCAGTCACACTCCGTCACCGTGCTGTCCAACCATCCCCTCCGTACCATACTTCACAGCCCAACGTAGTCCGGACGCCTAGCCCGGTGGGCGATAGAACTCAGTGAGTACGACATCGAGTACAAACCTCGCACCGCACTCAAGTCGCAGGTTTTGGCTGACTTCATCATAGAGGTGACACCAGAATTGAGCCCGGACACAGAAGACCCTGGTACCTGGACTCTGCACGTGGATGGTTCTTCCTCCACCAAGGGGTTGGGCGTCGGGGTACAGCTCGTTTTACCAACCGGCGAAACAATCGAACAATCTTTCCGCCTAGCCTTCCCGGCCTCCAACAATGAGGCCGAATACGAGGCACTACTCGCCGGGCTCCATTTGGCGAACGCAGTACATGCGTCAAGGCTCAACGTCTTCTGCAATTCCCAGCTTGTTGCGAACCAGTTCAATGGGGAATACGAAGCTCGGGATGATCGCATGACCGCATACCTGAAGTTAGCACAGGAAGCAGCAGCCGGATTTGAAAACTTTTCCTTAACCAAGGTACCACGGAAAGATAACTCCGCCGCTGATGCACTCGCCGCCCTGGCCTCCGCCTCTACGGGCGGCCCGCGACGAACAATTCCGGTGGAAACACTAGACAAGCCCAACATTGGAGGCATCCTGAAGACGCCAGCCTCCGAAAAGCCAGGTGAGCTGCGCGACTTGCCACAGACTATGGCCCTTCACGAGGACGATCTCGGCGATGAGCCCGGTGCCGCGGCACTCGAGGGTATTGGCGAAGGAGAAGACTGGCGCAACGAGATAAGATGTTACATCGCCGACGGGACCATCCCACCCAACAAATGGCAAGCTCGAAAGCTAAAACAGCGCAGCGCTCGCTACTCAATGTTCGAGGACAAGGTCTTCCACCGGAGCGACACGGGCGTTTACCTCTATTGCGCGCACGGCGGCGAGGTGAAGAGAATTCTTCAGGAGGTCCACTCAGGCATCAGTGGGAACCACGCCGGCGGCAGGTCGCTGGCACAGAAGATACAGAAGCAAGGGTATTACTGGCCAACTATGGAGCGCGACCGCATGGCCTATGCGAGGAAATGCGAAAGGTGCCAACGGCATGCCCCCGTAATTCACCAGCCAACCGAGCTCATGAAGTCAGTCACGACTCCGTACCCGTTCATGCGGTGGGCAATGGACATCATTGACCCTCTGTCCAANTCCTACACCACAATCAAGGAAAAACAGGTTATCGACTTTCTGTGGAAAAACATTCTGTGCCGCCATGGGGTCCCATACGCGATTGTCACAGATAACGGCCCTCAGTTCACGTCCAAGGATTTCGAAAACTTTTGCTCTATTTACAACATCACCATCCAGTTCTCCACACCTCACAATCCACAAGGGAACGGGCAAGCTAAAGCTACAAACCGACGAATCATTGAAGGTCTCAAGAAGCGGCTAGCTTCCAAGAAGGGGAGTTGGGCATTTGAGCTGGATGGGGTCCTCTGGTCACATCGTACCACACCGAGACGAGGCACCCAGCAGTCGCCCTATTCCCTCGTGTATGGCGTGGAAGCTATGATCCCCGCCGAGGTACGGGTACCGATGCTTCGCCGCCAGCTCCTACCTCACGATGTTGCGACCAACGACGAGATGCTGCAGCAAAATCTGGACACGATCGAGGAACAACGCGAGCTCGCTTTCATCCGCCTTCACGCCTACCAGAACCAGGTCGCTAAGTATTATAACAAGAATGTTCGTCCACGCACCTTCCAAGAGGGAGACCTGGTCCTTCGGCGTGTCGTTCAGAACACAGTCGAGTATCAAGCCGGCAAGCTCGGAGCCAGCTGGGAAGGCCCTTATAGCATCGCCAAGGCCCTGCATCCCGGGGTGTATGAGCTCCTCCGGATGGATGGAACACCGGAGCCCCACCCTTGGAACTCGGCCAACCTGAAAACTTATTACGCTTAGCACGCATAGCGGGTCTTTAAAAAAAAACAAGCCAAAAAAAAAAACAACAAAAAAAAAACATCAGCCCATTGGGCTTCCATGTAATCCATGTAATCGAACTACGGAAAGGCTTGATCCCTTCGGGGTACTTAGGCAGCCCATTTCGGCTACAGCTGTGATAATAAAAAAAACATATTTTTAACTTAGTCATTCTAAGAAAAAAAGAAGAAAGGAAAAGACTTAGTCATTCTAAAGAAAACACAAACGTATTCTTGACTTAGTCATTTTCAGAACACATCTACACTCTTCAAAGCTCGGTCACGACGGTTCTCTGGCCAGGTTCTCTGACTCCCGAGCTAGTTGCATGCTTCTCATAAGTGCCTCGGTGAAACGACACCATGGCTGTGGAAAGGCAGTTCTTCAAAAGACTCCTCACATCTCGGCATGACTTAAGCATGCCTTTGAAGGATAGCCGAGCCATGCTCGCAAGACATTCAAGAGTTAAAATCCCCCATGTTCAGATAGGAGGTCTTGGGTGTGGTACGGGGTAAGCCTGTAGCGCGCTGCGCCCAAATACCAAGTCCTGAAAACAGGGTAAGCCGGGGACATTCCTCGCTCCTAAGTTCGCTACTAAAAATAAGAGTGAACTCCCTTAGAGGGCCCTCGCGTTCCGCAAGTCTCAGAACTTGCGGTGGGAACAACATTCCCTTCTTCACGATCTTCTCCTACTCTTGTTTCTTGCTTATCCACCATTCCTCAGTTTTGGTTCGCTCTAATAGATCTTGACTTAAACTTCAATGTTTGGGAGTTAAGGAAAGTCTTGACTTAAACTTCAAAGTTTGGAACGTTAAGAAGAAATCTCAGCTTAAAGTTTCAGAATTGGATGAAAGCCCTCCCGGGCACCATAAAATTCAGAATTAAACAGCTGGATAAAAGCCCTCCCGGGAAACAAAAATCGTAATTTAAAGAAAAGTAAAGTAAATAGGCTAACGGGAATTAAAAGCAAAAAATGTTTAGACAAATCACAAAACAAATTCTAAGGCCACAGGCGGCCTAGTTCTGGTTCTCTCCACGGTCTTGGGCAAGCTCGGAAGCGACAGTCGGGGAGATGACGGCAGCATTAGACCCGAACTGGTCGATCTGAGGGCTTGGAGGAGCAGGAGGAGCTGGAGGAGCATCGTCACTAGGAGCTGGAGGAGGGTCGTCATTAAGAGCAGGAGGAGCACCGTCACTAGCCGCGGGCCCCTCAGCGGTAACCTCGGCAGGAGCAACCGGCAGCATGGGGAGCTCGGAGGGACCAGCGTCAACCGAGGAAACCTCTACCTCGGCGGTGACAGGGGTAGAAGCCGGCAAGCCAGCCAACAAAGACCCCTCGGAGCTATCCGATATCGGAGAAACCCGGAGATCTCCAGCAAGGTTGAGCTGGATGACGTCCATCTCATCAAGCTCCTCAGCAAAATCTTTAAGGGCCATAGTAGCGAGCTCCTTCTCAGCAATCAAGTCGGGTTCGGCCCCTTGGGCCTTGCCCTTCATGATCTTGTCAATAAACTCAGCCCGGGCGTGGGCCTGAGATTGCAGAAGGGCATTCTCCTCCACGAGCTTGGCGTCCGGGATGGCCCGCTCAACCTTCAAGAAACGGGCCTTGTACTTGGCGGCGACCTCCTTCCTGGCTTTCTTTGAGGCCTTTCGGGCTGCCCTATCAACTTGCGCCCTAAGGCGGGAGACCACTTCCTCGTGGGCCTTGTTGGCACAGTCAAAACGCCACGACAGGTCGGAGAATTTTCTCTCCGCGGCTGCTAGCTTGGCCTCGGTCCTCTCCTCCTCCTCCTGAGCCTTGCTACGGGCTTCCTGCAGCTCGTTGAAGAGGTCATCAGCATTGGACTTAGCTTCCGACAGCCTCCTCTCCATCATCTCTATTTTCTTCTAGGCTTGCTTCTCGGAAGCTAGGCGCTCCCTGAGGGCCAGAGACAAGGACGCCTCAAGAGCCTCATTCTTTACTTCCACCTCTGCAACCTTCTTGGCCATGTCCTTCAGCTCGGCCTCCCTCTCCATGGCGATAGAGACCGCCTTGCTGCGGTTACCCCTCTCGATGGTGAGGTCATGGCTGTCCTTGAACCACAAGGCCTTTATACGGGCTATCTAGGCCTCGTACTCCAGCCGGAGGCGATTGAAGAAGCCCAGTCCCTGAAAATTTAAAGTAGGGAGTTAAGACAAGGGGACCGAGCTCGGAGACAGGAATTGCGGAGCAGTTACCTCGACATAGCGAACGCAGAACTCTTCATAAGAGCCTGACTGCAGCTGGAATTTTTTGGGAGGCGCCGGGCTGTCGGGAAGTTAGACACCCTCACAAAACTTCATGGCAACCTCCTTTCTATTCCCCACAGAGGAGGGGCCAGGTCGGTCGAGCTTCAGGAGAAGGCCAACACCTTGAGATTGGGAGGAGAGGGTCGCGGGCTCTGAGCTCGCGGGAGGCCCTGTGTCTTTCGGCTTCCTAGGCTCTGACCTTGAAGGGTCAGAAGACCTCCTCTCCTCCGATCTCTGACGATCAGAGGGGTCCCTCTCCCCCGATCTGCTCCTACCAGGGGTCCTTTCCTTCTCAGCGCGCTGTTTCTTGGAAGAGCCAGCAGGAGGGGAGGAAGGACGCTTCTTTGAGGAGGGATCGCGAGGTCGGGAGTCTCCCTTACTCCCGGAGGGCTTTTCCTTGTCTTTCCTCTTCTTGGCAGCCTCACTAGCCACAACAAGCACAGTCTCACGACCCGAAGACAGGGCAGCAGCAGGAGCCTTCGCCGGAGGAAGGGGCATAAGACTTGGGACAACAGCAGAGCCCGCGGGGGCTTCCCCGGAAGCAGGGGTCATTTCACCACTCTCAGAAGGCCCAGGTGCTTGGGTGTCAGCACGACCTTCCCTCAGAAGCTACTCACTCTCAGTGCAAAGCCTCTCTTCTTCCTCCTTGCTAGAGGCTTCCCTAGCAGCGGCCTCTTTGTCAGCCACCCTCTTGGCAGCAGCAGCCTTCTCGTCTTCAGCTTTCTTGGCGGCAGCGGCCTTCTCCGCTTCGGCCCTTTTGGCAACAGCTGCCTCTTTCTCATCCTTCTTGCGGCGGGCTTCCGCAGCCCGCTGTTCCATGTTAGGCATGACAACGGAAGGGCGCACCATCTCGGGAGTTGTTAGTTGAAGTTGGGGTGGAGTAGGAGGTGAAGGTTTATCGGCCCTGGCGGCGACAGCCCTAGCGAAAGCTCTGGCGATTCGATCAGGGGTGAAGAATGCCCAGGACCTGTTTAGAGCTCTTTTCAAAGACGCTGTCACTTCGTCGAGATTGACCCGGAGTGAAGGCTTCGAGCGTATAGGAGCAACTGCAAAACAAGCAAGCGAAAGTGAGTTAGCAGGATGAAAACATATAGAACAGAGCAAGAAGCGACCTAAAACAGGTCGGCTACCAGGGTTCAAATTCCACATCCAGCGAGTGGAACTGATGAACTGCTCTGGAAGGGAGTTAGTGTTTGCAAGGACATAAAAGTATACCTGCTCCCAGAGCTCGTTCTTGGTCTTAGTAAACGCCACCAGCTGTGGGCGACCTGAGACATAATAATGCCCCGTTTTCGTTGAGGCCTTGAAGGTGGAGAGAAGCTCCAACAGTTGGACTCCTAGCTCCACGTCCCTCTCCGCGGCAAGAACCATCAGGCCCAGGATTGTCCTGATGGAACCCGCCGTGAGTTGGGAGAAGGCGACAGTCCGACGCCGGCAGTACAGGACGAAGAGCTCGGGCAAGGGGAAGAAGAGGTGGCTCTCGAGAAAGTAGGACTCGTATACACAGAAGAAACCCTCATGAGGGGTCCAAGGCCTCTCTGAGGGAGTCGGGAGTTGGATGAAGACAGAATCTGGAATTTTGCACCTTTCTCTCATAGAGATAAGGGATTGAGGTGTGCTGGTGGTAGGTAGGGCGTTGAAGAAAGTGGCAGCAGGAGCGACGTTCAGCGGAACCGCCGAAATCACCACCGAAGTTGCACGGGCCGGCCCAGCCGTCTCAGACTCTCCCTCCCCCTCCGTCTCCTCGGAACCAGGATGATGAAACGGGAGTTCAACCAGAGAAGGGGAAGAGAGAGGCCTTTCGGCTGAGGGCCCCGGTGTGTCTCTGACTACTAGAGACAACATCGGGGATCCTTGGCCAGAAGAAGAAGCAGCCGCAGTAACAGGAGGACATCTCGAGGGTTTCCTACAAACGAGGGTTGCGCCGGAATCCATGGAGGTGACTGGAAGAAGAGGAGATGCAAGCAAACAGGGATTACGGAAGGCGAATCGCAACATGAAGAGTGAAAATCGCAGAGTAAATCGAATAAACAAAGAGAATAGAGAGAGAGGAACAAACCTTTTTCCTTTTCCTTTATCTCCAAAACAGGAAGTTGAAACGCAATGAGAAGGAAGTCAGAAAGGCCCCACCTTTTCAATGCCACGTCTGGTAGGCGTGATGACGTAGGCGGCGAGATTAGACGCGCGTGGGATCCCCCACCAAATCAAATCTTCCTAAAACAAGCGCCAAATCAAGATTTGCAAATCAATTTGCAAAATCCCTTGATTCGATTAAGGAAACCCGGCTCGGTTAACTCCAAATCACATCTCACACGAAGATTACTTGCCTTAAGGAAAGCCAGTCAGGAAATCCTCATTCCAGGATCTCGGGCCAAGCTTCCATAATCCAAACTCGGGGGGGGGCTATTGGAGGAGGTGGTTATCACCCGGATCCGGTTAGGAGTGAACCGACCCGGGAATCAATTAGAGAGCCAGAATGCAAATGGGCCGTTGAAGCCCACCAAACAACATTCGGCCCAAATCAGAAAGGAAAGGAGAAGGTCCGTAGAATTCGAAGCTGGAGGAAATAAAAACGGAAGAATCGACATAAATGGGAGAAGTAAATGCGCATTAATGGGGAGGTTACAAGAGCTAGAGGAATATAAAAGAAGAAGGAGAAGCTTGAAGAAAGGGGATCGCTCTCTTGACAGAAAAAATCACTTGTAAACTCTCGTAGAATCCTCAATAGCAAATCAATAAAACGCATCCTTTTCCTAAATATTCTCGTAAATCATACACCCGGTATTCTGTGTGGATAATAGATCCATCAGTCACATCTTAACCTCGACGGAACTGCCCGTCTCTCTTCAAAATCATGTTACGTTGTAAATTGACATCATTCGGCGCTCTACTTATTTTTCATGATCAATGAAAATGGTAGACAAAAAAGCTTTGAATGGTCTCATGCAATACAAGAAGAGACGACGTCGATCAAAAGTTAATAACGAGTAACAAACTAAAACTCAACCAGCCAACAACAATTTAAGAGTCTTATATCTCACTCGCTCTTAATTTACATGATTCTCTCCAAATACAAAGCAGCCATGGCAAAGCTTTACACGAAGATCCTATAAAGAAATGAATGATGCCTAATCAATCTTCTCCAGATCATTCGGAAAAAAACTCCGCATATAGTTCCTTCAATGCAATCATCATCATCGATATCTCTTTCACAGTTACTTTGCTCCCCGTTGAAGTTAGCTTTTTTGTGTTGTTGCCGCTGCCACAACAATAGATAAAAGACCATGGCTTTCCTAACTTTCTTCACACCACTCTTTGGTACCTCGTTATCCTGTTTTTACCAGACTTGGTTTTGGACTTGGTGAAAATAAAATTGGATCTTTAAACTTCTAACAAAGCAAAAGTATACTACATAAATTCTTTAGTTCTGAACTCAAATCCATGACGTTTGAAGTAGAGACAAGATGACTTTAGTGTATGAATATTTTTGAACACATGTACATGTGTGTAAATACCTTTATAGTATAGTATGTATACATAAACATAACTGATCTCTTTACAGAAGAATCAATCAATCTTCTGCTTCTTTTTTTGACATAACATCATGTTTGGATGACTTACCATTATTTTAAGATATCCTCTTGTTAAGCGTGTTAAGAGTTTAGTTAGATCTAAGTTTTAAGAGAGACAATCAAATTAAGTTACTACAGAATCCAAAGATTGAATAACACATGCATACACATGAACATATACGTGTATAAGATAGATGAATGATAGTAAATTATGACTAATATGGATTAAAAGAAATCGCTACAATCCAATACAGCAATAACCTAAATCAAAACTTGATTAAGAAGGAGAAACTCTGCTTCTCCTTTAAAAATTTGAATTTCTAGAGAAATTGAATCATCCACCCAAGTTAATCAACTTAAATGAATATTATTGAGGATCCTAAAATACATAGTTTGGTGGGTTGATACCATGTAAATAATTCAAGGTTCCATGAAGTGCACGGTTAACTTTATGTGCTCTGGCCCCATACCTAACTTGACATGTGAGAAAAGACACATTAGTATAATGTAGCAAACGCATGAAAGTTTCTACATGTATTTGACATATAAAGCCACGCCAAATTATATGAAGAAACAAAATACAATCATGTATCGAGTGCACTCGTAGAAACAAGAGAAAGTTAAGGCTCTTAGCCCTTTCTTCCTCAAGGAAAATATTCAAGGTAGAACAACTTAATCAAATTCCAAAGAGAAAAAAACAGAAACCAAAGCTGAAAAACTGAAAACACATAACAAATTATCAATAAAATACATAAAAGAGAGAGAGAGACTTACATGTAATTAGATAGGTTATATTATGGATTATAAGATGATTAGGCTAGATGGATTTGTTTAAGAGAAGATGAATTAGATGATAGAGAAGATGACTTGAATCCTATATATAAAAAGAGAGTTGCTCCTCACAAGAGAGTGACATATCAGCTCTTTTTATGATGACACATCTTTCAAAATATATTGATTACAATATAAGGAGAAATCTAAGCGTCAACCCAAGTAAAACATTCAATCTTCTTTCTAGGGTTTCATTTTGCATCGTCTTTTACGTTTTTAAATATAAGCTACCTTATTTCGAGATGCAGCGATGTAAAAGTTAGATTGGGAAGCAGAATGAAAGACGATTATTGTAGCTTTGTGCTCGTGTAGTTTCGATGTTGAAGAGGGAATTTGAGATAAGGGGGCGTGTGTCCTTGTATGGCTCTTGCACCAAAAGGGTACGAAGATCATTGTAATTAAGACAGTTAAATATTAATACACACAAGAGAAAACGTCATAACCCACCATCGTCGTCATCATCACCCTCACCATCACTAGCATAGTCATTGTGTCAAACACATAATAATAATCATCTCCAACATCGTAGAGCGCAAAAGAGACACAAATACCATCATGCGGAAGACAACATTTTGAAGAGGATGCTTGAACGTGACCACATTGAGTCACAATATTACCAACAACTTCATATGGTCCATAAAATCATCTCTAACCCACCTCTATTTTAGATTTCTCTATAATAGATGAAAAACTAGAGACGAGGATTTTGCTCCAATGTGTTCCTTTATAATAGAAGAATGCTATATTTGTCTCTATAAATAAAGGAATGCTAGTTGGAAATGCTCTAAGGATAACAAGCATAAGCAGTGAAGCCGAGGTAAGAATGTGGAAAGACTCTCTAAAAGTTATGTTTTGCGTGCAAGTAAAGGCAAGAATACACAATTTTGACCAATAAGAACTTTCTGTTTCTCTATAGAACTTTTAAAATTAAAATGGCATGAAACGTTCATGTTTATGGTTGAGTTTGAAGCATTATTAGTTATACTCTTTCTCTTTTGGCTATAACAGTTAGAAAAATCTGAAACTTAGTTGCAACTAATTTGAAAATATAGTGACTACACTGGAAAATGATAAAACATGAAGATGGTTTTAAGTTGCTTTTTTCCAATATACAGAGATAAGTAGCACAATCGAACCAAAGTCCTGCTGAATTTCATCGTCTAGATTCATACTATATGAATTTCTTTTTGCTTTAGGTTGATGTAGGGTGTAGAGGAGCATATTTTATGCATTGTTGAAGCCACAAAATTAATGTACATGAACAACCATCCATATTTGTATCTATATCAGGAGTGACTAACCTCTATCTCTATTTTTCCCCATGAGCTGCACTGTAATGAAGAACAGATGTGAAAAAACCGTGGTAATGGAATGTTGTTATCTATGGTAATGGAACAAGGACCATAGACTTCGACAAAAGATTGGGAAACATGGTTATTTCCATACTTAACTCTTATGTGTTTTTGTAATTTTGGGCAAGATTAACGTATCTTTAAATTTTAGAATTATATAACGATATTTTATGTAATTCACATCAGCTTGATCTCCATCTGACTCTTCAGCAACAAAGTCATTATACATCTGACCAAGCCTCTGCTCTTTACCCATTGACCCATCAGCTTGTTCACCAACAAAATGAACACCTTTAAAATCCTTAGCAATATACTCATTCAGCTTTTCCTGCAAATCATATATGCGTCTATTATCAACCACAGAGTTTCTCCTACCTCGATCATACTCTGA
>OVAN01015261.1:0-11440 GCA_900406275.1 Anastatica hierochuntica
TGAGAGAAAATGAGATAGAAGTTGTTCTTTTCGTTCTTGAAGTTAAGAGTGTTATTTATAGTGAAATAGATTAGAGAAAACCCTAAAAATAAGGGTTTTGGTTGAGCATGTTGCCAGCCAACCTTGGGTCGATGGCTGGCTACCTAGGCAGAGGAAGTGATGTTTTCTGTCTGGGTGGCTAACCATCGACCCTAGATAGTTGGCCATCAACCCAGACGGTCGATGGCTGCCTACCTAGGCAGTCTTGATGCCTTTTGCTCCCCTTTATCTTCTCTTTTGATCTCCATCTTTTCTCTATGCTTCTGACCTCTTGTCTTCTTGATTTTCAAGCTCCAAATCAACCTTGAATCCACCATTAGAGCCTTCAAAATTCCATCCAAAAGAGCACCTACAAATGCAAGAAAATGATGCAAAAAATGTAATATGAACCTAATCTACACTCAAGACTCTAAATGATGCATTCTAAAGCTAATATGCTTATTTACAACCTAATAATGAATGAAAACTAAGCTAAAACACACTAAAATATGCATGAAATTGTATGTACATCACTCTGGTTTGGCTGGAATGACACCTGGGGGAGCTCAGTTGCTTGCAGAATTCTGAGCAACTTCTGTTTCTAGCATCATCATTCAAACACTCATAGCCTCAAACTTCACATTGAAGTCACTATACATGCTTTCGACTTTCTGATTGATCTCCGCACCAGACTTTGTCTGATTTTCCAGCACTTGGTGGAGCATTTATTTCAGATCACTATCTTGAGAAGACGTATAAGACTGTCCTTGGTTATGATTCTAATACCCCGACTGATAGTTGTTCTTGAATCCTCCTGAACCAAACTGCTTCTGGTGATAGCCACTGTTTTCGAAACCACTGTTCTGATTCTTGTTCTGAAATCCAGAGTTGAAGACACTCTGATTCTGATTGTAGGGCTTATTCTGGAACTGGTTTTGTTGGTTCAAACCTCTATTACCAAAGTTTCCTTGACCACCAATGTAATTCACATCTGCTTGTCCACCATTCAGCTCCTTAGACATGAATTCCTGGTACATTTTTCCCATCTTCTGCTATTGAAGCACATGTGCTTTGTTATGCTCACCAACAAAGTTTACTCCCTGTTGATCTCTCCTCGTTAGCTCGTCGAGCTTTGTCTGCAGATCATCAATTCTCTTTGCTTCTAATGACACAAATACTCTACCTCGATCATAGTCCGATCTGCGATTGGCTTGACTGTTATCCATGTTATTCACCAGCATGTAAGCTTCCTCCACAGTCTTGGTCATGAAATCACCATTGCTTGCGGTGTCCATAGCATTCTGATACTTCTCCTCAACACCATTATAGAAAATGTTAAGGAGATTCCAATCTGAGAACCCATGATGAGGACAATCATTGAGGTATTCTCTGAAACTTTCCCAAGCTGCATGAAAGCTCTCAGTACCCAATTGGCGAAATCATGCAATCTTATTCCGCAGAGACATAGACCTTGATTTTGTGAAGAAATTTCCAAGGAAAGCAGCCTCGATCTCGTATCATGTCCTCAGAGAATCAGGTTCTAAGCTATTGTACCATCTTGTAGCTTTTTCGTTCACAGGGAAAGTGAACAACCTACATTTCAGAGCTTCAGCAGGCACTCTGTTTTGCTGGATAGTATTGCAGATGGTTTCAAACTTATCCAGATGGTACATTGGGTTCTGTGATGGCAACCCATGAAACTGATTCTGCTGCACCAAGTTAATGAGACCTGTCTTGATCTCAAAGTCCCTTCTCTCAATGGGAGGCAGATGAATCCCAGCACGATTCGCATAGAAAGCCTCCGGTGTGTCATATTGCACCAGAGTTATCATCTATCGAGGTTGATTTGCGCCTTGTTGCCCCTCAGCTACAACATTCTACTGGCGAGCTTGCTGAGGACCAGCATTACCACCACCTCTAGCATGTGGGTTAGCTCTCGGAAGAACTCCAGGATAGAGAAGATTATGATGAACTTGAATGGGATCTCCCAAGTTGTCACCCATGATTTGAGAAAACCCAAATTCTTCAATAACCTCCAGAAACTTCTCTTTCTTCTTCTGTCTCTCTAGATGCGAAGGTTCATGTTCGAATTCAGCAAGATTTTCGATCCCTTGGCTTCTAGTATGAGGCGTGTTCATGCGCTTGAAAGCACAAAAACAAAGAAGAAAAAGAAGAGATTATACAAAATAAAGAAAAATTCCTTAGGCACGCAATGATCCTAAGTTCTAAGACTCCCTATTGGTACCCGACAACGGCGCTAGAAAACTTGATAGCTCAGGTTTTCGCCCGGGATAACACTGCAAGCGCACAGATGCACGTTGTAGTGGTTCGGGATCGAATCCATAGAGACCAATGGTAGCACGAAGAATGTAGAATCAAACAGCGGGCTAAAGCTAAAAAGAAGTTTTGTAGATGATGCGAAATCTAAAGAACAAAGAAAGCAGGCAGCAACGAAAGGGATGTAAATCAATCAAAGAAATGTTGGGAATCGGGTATTCTCAGGGAAACGATTCATTGTTGATTCAAATCTTAGACTAGGGAACAATTTATAAACCGTCTTGGACTCAAACACTAATGTAGAACTTATCTACTTCCGCAATATCAGCGCCCTATGCATTAGAAATCTCAAGACTAACTTATGTTGACCCTCGATTTCTAATCATGCATTACTAACATGTTCGATATGTTCACAATTCACTTAAACATCTACTTCCATTGGCTTAAGAAGAATTGCTCATGTAAGATTCTTTCAGAAATTTAAACAAACACTTTCCAAGCGTTAAATTACCTATGAACAAAAACTAAGTGATCAGTTAAGTGTCATGCATTACAATCAATCATAGATGAAGATCCATTAGATTAAATCTCTAATAATGCGATTCTACATCAACAATTCATGAATCCCTATGTGAGAACCCTAAACCCAACGAACAGACTACTCACTCATGGTAATTGCAAAAACACAGATCAAATTCAAGAGAGACATGATTGTATTAACAAAAATAAGAGTAAAATCGAAAACTTCTCGAATCGAAGTACAGAGATGCGTCTTCTCCCTAGGTTACAAATCTTTCTATTGCTCTCAAAAACTCAGAAAAGTGCATAAAATGAAAGGTAAAACAGGAGCTTAGGTCTTTTGATAGTAATCCGGTTCGAAATAAGTTTGGTCTAGTTCTTCGTAAAATCGGTCCGCAATTCGTGGCAGGTATCGATCGATCCATAGACATGGATCGGTCGATCATTGTCCAATTTTTTGTGTATTTTTCCAGCTTTTCACGAACACTTCCTTCGATGCTTGAAATTCATCCAAAATGCATTCTTTTCGCACATTCAAGCTCATTTCCTGTAAAAAAAACAAAGAACACAAATCCGCACCAAAACGATCCGAATGCATACTAAAAACCATAAATCTCTTGTAAAAACCGTAGTAAAAACCACTAAATTACTGACATATCAGTAGTCCATGGCTTCAAAGGAAGATTACATACATGCCATTTCCTATGCAGATTCATAAATGTATAGAGGACCTCTCCTTTAGGGCCAAAACCGAAAATGAACCTCCGGTTCAACAAATATTGCATGCCAAGCCTTCTTCCTTCAATGCGGTTCTTATCGCTGACCTCTTCACCGTCTTCCTTGTTCTTCCAACTCTCAAGTAGTATTCTGAAGTAATGGAATAACAGAGTAAGCACTCCTCCAATTCTAATCACGAGCTTCCTTCGCAATTGAATGTCCGCCACGTGTTCAAGAAGGATAGCAACGAAGATCATCCCCCTGTTTGTGTCTTCTCCCAACGGGTCAAACCATCTCTCACCGTGTTCCCAAAGATTCTTCTTTAATCCTTAGAATAAGAAATGCATAGCCTTGTTCGTTATAAAATGGCGGTTCCCATTCACAAAGAAAAAGTTCGCCAAAAATTTCATCGTGTAATAAATCGTTGGATTGCGAATCTTGGTAATAGTGGCTTCATCTTCTAAGTAGTCTCCTAAAGCTATCATCCTCCATAGCTTGCTTACATCCAACCTGTCTCGAAATCCAATCTTGTTCCTCTTTCTCTCAAATCCATAAATTCGACACAAGTCCCTTGTCGAGATGATGTAATCTTTGTTCTTGATATGAAAGGTGATATACCCGAGACTAGCTTCAAAGTCACTTCCATGGTGAAAGTCCATTGTTGCTAGGAATTGGAGAGTCGGTTGGACATAGGTTGGGTAGTTGATTTCGAACAACCTCCCGAGGTCTATGTATCCTAGCAAGTATTTGACTTGATGGTCAATCCCCATTTTAGAAATCATTGTATCATCCAAACACAATGTCCCTTGAACATTTGCATACCTTTGAAGATGATAGTATTATTTCTTTTCCTTCTCCGACCATGTGGGGTAAGAGATCCTCATAGCTTGACGTGGTGGTACCATATGCTTGGATCCTACACTTAAGAATGTAGCAAAGTGAGTTTCAAAAAAATTTAAAGACCATAATGAGAAAGAAAAAGGATTAGCATTGAATTGGAATTATAAATTAAGCACCTATATTTCCATGATCCATTCAATTATCCCAATCTAACTCATTATCCCCAATGCATCATGCTTAGCTAGAACCAAAATGCCATCATAGCATGTGATGTAATTTTCAGCAATAATGGTTAAAACATATACTTGACTTTTTCACTTCTCAAACTAATGGCTTTTGTTCAAATGCTTTCTAGACTACTAAGTTCAAACTCCAAATGATACCTTTTAAAGAACAAAACGAAATTTAGACATGATGTGCACTTAATATATATCTCAAACTAATGGCTTTTGTTCAAATGCTTTCTAGACTACTAAGTTCAAACTCCAAATGATACCTTTTAAAGAACAAAACGAAATTTAGACATGATGTGCACTTAATATATATCTCAAACTAATGGCTTTTGTTCAAATGCTTTCTAGACTACTAAGTTCAAACTCCAAATGATACCTTTTAAAGAACAAAACGAAATTTAGACATGATGTGCACTTAATATATATCTCAAACTAATGGCTTTTGTTCAAATGCTTTCTAGACTACTAAGTTCAAACTCCAAATGATACCTTTTAAAGAACAAAACGAAATTTAGACATGATGTGCACTTAATATAATATGTCCAAATTCATAACTCATGGATAAGACTCAAAGTAGTAAGGACAATTCATACACAATTAGACCAGACATTCAAACAACCACTTCAAGTTTAGCTATGAAAGAAACAGACATCAACTTTCCTCTTATGGGAACTTAGAAATCGACATGCTTGCGTGTCTCAAACACTCCAACAAATTTCCCAAATTAAGAAAATAGTCAAAGGTTTTTACCACATCTAAAACCCAAAGCCAAAAGTAACCAACAAGTTCTAGTTTCCTAAAAATATAAAATTCAAGTACTATTCACCTTAAACACACAACTTTAGATTCTTGCAATTCTAAGTGTTTCTAAGCAAATGTAGCTCATTAAACCTTCATAACCAAGCCACTTGTAGTTTAAGATCCCATTAAACATCATTATCTCCTTTCTCACTCTAAGAATCAAAATTCAATAAGGGTAAAGGAGGTTTTAAAGATTTCCATACCTTGTTCTTGATGATGTTAAGAGAATGGGATGAGGAGAGAATCTTGAATGAACTTAGAAAAACAAAACCAAATATTTCCAACAAAGATCTCTCTTTGAAAACAAAAGCTTCTTCCTTACTGAATTTGTTTGAAAATGGCGACATATGAGGAAGAAGAGAGAGAAAAATGGTTTCTTAAAGTTGTGGTTGAGAATAACAAGTACAAAACTTATTTAAAAGATGGTCCCCAAGTTTCTAAAAGTTCAAGTTTTAAAGGGGACAAATTGCAAAGTGGTCCAAAGTTAAATTTTCTTTTTAAATTGGGAGGAAAACTTATTTTCTTTAACTTGTAAAATCTTGCACGAAAGGTTTTAAATTGATTAAAAAAGGATTCAGTTTTCTTAAATCAAGCTTTTGCAAAATCACTCTTGAAATTCTTTCATGGTGGTGAAATGCAAATTCAAGAGTACTTACCTTGGCCAATGGAGTGTCTTCAAAATTGAATCATATCGACTTGTTGAAAGTGTAATGCCCAAACTCCATCGTGGTTCTTGATCCTTTCCTTGATTAGTTCTCCTTTGGTACCTAACCTTAGAGCAAAAAAATGTCTTTGGAACAAGGTTTTCCCAAGACAAAATCACCATTATTGAAATTAAAGGAATGAAAATTAAAGACGTAAAAATGAAGTGGGCTTGTTTAAAGTCATTAGCTTGACCGTTCTTCTTTTCTTTTAGTGGATGAAATGAAGGACCATCCTTTCAAAGTCGGATCCTATCGGTGCCTTCTTCATAGCATAATCCATTGTCTTAAAGAAGTTAGCAACTCCTTTACCTTTGTAGACATTCGGGTTGTAGCCGCCTTTGAAACTTGGAGATAAAAGTTCTTGCATGTTTTCTCCTCTAGCTACCCTCTCATCATGAGTCTTAGGCATTTCCTTTGCCTTTCCTTGGTACATTGTACCATAATACCCGATGTCTTTATCAAGATAAATCATAGGGTAAGATACTCATTTGTCGGCGTATATCAAGGTCAACTTCTTCGTTTCACAATCTATTATGGCACCCGTAGTTAACAAGAAAGGAGTTCCAAGTAGAATTGGGAATTTAGATTCAGTGGATTTGTTTTCTATAACCACGAAGTTTCTCTCCACGTATGTGTTTCCCTCTCTTAGCCTCATGTTTTCTAACCTTCCCATTGGAACTTTTCGAGTAGCATCTCCAAAAAGCACGGGATTAGCACCTTCCTTGATTTCACCTTCCAAACCAAGATCCTTTACGCGGCCTAGAGAGATCACATTCAAGCTAGCTCCAGTATCCGCTAGAGCATTCTCAAATAGGGAGCCTCTTAAAGCACAAGGAACCACGAACCTTCCTTCGTCATTGCTCATTTTTAAGAACTTCTCTCCCAAAATATAGATTGGAATATTGTTAGCTTGAAGCACTTTCTCTACCCTTTCTATGGTGGCCAACTTGCACCATTTTTGAGGGATGTCTAAATCACCATCAAGCTTCATCTTACGATAGAGCACCCCTAAGATCTCCTTCTTATATCATTGAGGGTAAGGCAAGTGGTACTTTGTAGAATAATAATCCAAGATGGAGAATTCCTCTTCGATTATGTCCTCCTCACTCGACTCACCACTAGGAGGCCTTGGTTCTTCATCCTTTCTCTCAAATGTGTCTTTCCTTGAGACATTGAGTTTGTCTTCATTCATGAAGCTATCATCCTTCTTAGCTTCCTCCAAAACATCTTCCTTAGTAGCCTTGTCAACAAGCAAAGGCTCATCTTCTTCTTTCTTAATTTTGACACCTCCTTTGTCCAAAGGAGTGTCCTTTTTCTCAAGCTCCATTCCAATTGTAGCATCTTTCTCTTCAATTTCAAAGTCAATTTCGGCATGACCTTTCTTAAAATCCGGGTTCCCAACCAAATCCACATCCAAGCAATCAACAATCTCATCAGGAAGATTCAAAAATAAATTCTCAAAATCATCAATAATCTTTTCGTCTTCAAGAGTAAAGACAATACCTTCCCATGATTGAGGAGTGAGGTCGATCTCTTCTAAGAAGGCATTGCAAAAATCTTTGCTTGATTCTCCCTTCTATTTAGCTACTACTTTTCCCTTACGGTCCGAGATCACTTGTTGGAGTTAAGAATTTATTACCTTGACATGTGAAGCAAGAGCTTCATGTTTGACATTCATGTCTCGGTAGATAGACTCTATCCTCACATTCATCTCCCCAAACTTCTTGTTGAGCTTAGCTTTTGTCTCGTTTTTTCCTTACACTAACTTCTTAAGCATTGCATGATTCTCTTCTTCTTTGGTAGGACCAGTTTGTTGTTGAGGCTTTTGGTAGTAGCCTTGCCTAGATTGGTATTGGTACCCTTGTTGGTTGGTTTTTGAAGGATAGGATAAGTTGTTGTTGAAAGACTTATACCCTTAGTTGAAGGTTTTTTGGTAGTACCCTCCTTGTATGTAGCTCACTTCCTCTTGGTTCTCAACCTCTTGTCCTTCGACTTCGGTTTCCGCAAAGTGAACATTTCTTCTTGTTTGTTGAATTATCCCATAAACTTTATCACTTAGCTCCTTGATCTTGTCCTCCTTACATCTGGTTCTCCTCACTGTTCTATCATAGTCATCCCCATCGCAATTGTCGCTTAGGGCAAGGTTGTCTATGAGTTTCTCTCCTTGATCTTCGGAAAGACTAGCGAAACTTCCCATGGAGGCGGTGTTCAAAGCCAATCAGTACCTATCTTGGATACTTCTATGGAAAATTTGAAGAAGGTTGCCCTTTTTGATACTGTGGTGAGAACAACTCCTTATATATCCGTTGAAGCGTTCCCAAGCTTCATAGAGCGATTCCATTCCTCCTTGCTTAAAGGTGGTGATCTCATTCCTAATCTTTGTCGTCCTTTGGGGCAAGAAGAACTTAGCCAATAATCTCCTCTTACACTTGTCCCATGTTGTGATAGAAGAGGTCACAACTTCTTTCTCCCATTGAGATGCTTTGTCTACTAAAGAGAATGGAAACAAAGTTAACTTGATGATGTCCTCCGGCACTCCATTAATTTCCACTGTTCTGATCAACCTTTAAAAGTTGTCCAAGTTCTCAAGGGGGTTTTCCAACGCAAGACCAAAGAATCTAGCATTTTGCACCATACTGATCAAGCTCGACTTGGTCTCAAAATTGTTGTTTTGGATTGGCGGGGGTCTTATACCCATCCTTTCACCATTAGTAAATGGCTCATCACCTTCTCCAATCCTAGGTTCTTCTCTTGGGAGGTGGAATGGACGGTTTCCTTGGTCTCCTTGACCCACAAAATTCCCTAAATTGAGAGGGGAAATTCGTTCTTAAGGAGGGTTCTCCATAGGTGGAGGATTCTCTCGTTCAACCTCTTGATTCATACCCAACTTTCTTATATGGGCTTGTCTCTCTCTAGCTCCTCTTTGTTTGGAGTGTTGCCTTTGAATGATTGTTGGATCAATGTCAAGAAGTATTGTATTTGGCTCACTTCTTGATCTTGTTATCATGTACCTTCACAAATCAAAGAAAATCAACAAAAGAAAGTAAGAAAATTAGATAAAATAAGGAAAAAGATAAATCCTAGTCCTTGAATCCTAGAAATCTCTTTGAAGATCCTAGCTAAAACCTAAATCCCCGGCAATGGCATCAAAACTTGACGTGGGTCGAGTTTACAATTTATAAACCTATTGCCCTACTTTGAATCCCGCAAGGGAAAGGGGTCAATCATAGTACTTTAGGGTCGTCCAAGGATTTAGAGGCTCGACTAGTAGAATCTAAGCTAGGAGAGTGCACTTAGGGTTATAGTCTAGGGGGAGATTTAGTAGGGGATTGTCACGGGTTTCCACTAAATCTAATGGTCGTCAAGGCCAAACATGGTGAAATCTCACAAAAGAAAGCAATAAGAAAGATAGCAAGAAAGTAAAGCAAGAAATGAGTAAAACTTGGATCTAATCAAATAAAAGATAGGATCTTGAGACAATGGTTATGGGTTCAGGTTCAATCTAGAGATGTGATGGACTTTGATAAGCCTTTACTAGAGGATCGAAGCTATTCCTAGACCAAGGATCCCTCTATTATCGATCAACCCATTCACCTATACACATTACAAGGCTCAACTCTCTTTTGTTACCCATCTAAACATGTATGTGATAGTGTTTCTCAAGCCCTTCTAGCCATTTAGCACCTAGGTAACATCCACTCTCATGGGTCCAAGTGAAAGACATATATCTAGTTCTCTCAGGCATTTCATCGAGCATTTTCTAGGCGTCAATGAGCTAGCATAAAAATATGAAGAACTAAACAAGATCTAGTAGGAATCGATGCCAAGATCTAGCAAAATCAACCATCACAACCCTAGATCTAACCCTAGCCTACCATATCTCAAGATCCAAGATGGATCTACTCACTAAAAGTCATGGAAATCCAAAGACAAGAGATGGGTCTTTGGGCTCCCATGGTTTTAGAAGAATAGATCTTGATAAAGAGATGAAGGAGAAAAGATCCAAGTCATTCAAAAAAAATAAAGAGTTATTACAAAGTTCTTAGATCTCAAAACGAAAGAAAAGAGAAGTGTTTTTAAGCATAAGTTTTGATAAGTTTGTTCGTGGTACATAAGGGGCTATATATACTAAGACAAGGAGAGAGGAAGCCCTAAAAAGGGTCTTTTTCCACTACAAGAAAAACTGTGAACTGTGAAAAAACTAATAGTCCCAAAATAGTCGTAAAAGCTCATTTGCCACTGTTTAGCGACTAAAATAAATAGTCGTTAATATTTGGTCGGAAAAATATTTAGTCGCAAAATAGTCAGACTTTTACGACTATATTCAGACAAAATAAATTAGTCGTTTATTTGCGACTGATTTAGGACTATATATGTTAGTCGTAAAAGTGTGACTAAATTCACACTGATTTTAACAGACGCAAATTTCCGACTAATTAGTGACTATCTCTGGTAGTCATACTTTTGAGACTATTTTATGATTACTTATTAGCGACTGTTTAGTGACAATGTTTTTCGTTGTCCTAAATTTGAGACTATTTTCTGATTATTAATAGTTACAGATTAGCGACTATTTAAGACTCAAAAATTGTGATTTTATATTAAGTTGCAAGATAGTCTCTACTTTGCTACTCTTTTAAAACTATATTTTTGTAACAGAATAATGCAGTAGCAACTAATATTTTGATTATGCATAATTTAATTTCTGGTTTTGTTTCCAATTTTAAAAAAGAGATAATAGAGAAACTGAAATTCCAAAGTAGTTTAGTATTTGATTATATACTACAAACACATCGGTTCCATTGTTTACAAAAAAAGACCAATGTGTTACCAAAAAGATATAGAACATATTAACATATTAACATATTACCTAAGACTAATTGTCCAAGAGTTAAAAAGAGAATGTTACTAGGAAGATTGAGTTGTTGCGTTTGTTGCGTTTGTTGCTGGTGCTGGTGTTGGTGTTGCCGAGGATCGTCTTGCCACAAAATCAGAAAATTGGTTGGGGTCCTTGTCTTTGATAAACTCCAGAAGCATCTCCACTATTGTCCTCGAAGCTCTAGCCTCTTCATCGCGATGAGCATTCTCTTCAGCTTGTGCTGTGAGCTTACGATTAGCCTCTTCAAGCTGAGACTTCTTCAAGCTGAGACTTCATCTCTGCGAGAGATGAGGTAAATCCTGCGGCCACTTGTTCTTCCTCCTCGGCAAAGACCTCTGCTAGACTTCCCAGGCCAAAGTATGTTCCATGTCTATTTGTTGTAGTGCACTGTGAGAATAAAGGAAAGTCATCAAAGTCATCAAAGTCATTCAACTCATCAAACTCATAGCATA
>OVAN01015262.1:160-11439 GCA_900406275.1 Anastatica hierochuntica
GCTAAACCACGTCCTTTCCGATCATCATTTCCTTCGAATCGTCGCTTGATCATCTCTCGTTTCGTCTCGATTGGATTTTCCGTCAAACCGTCGTGATGATAATTGTAAGGATTCGTACTTTTCGTGGACTCCGTACCGATCGTGTAAAACGACGACGGTTAACTTAAATACCGGAAGAGTCTAAACTATAGGATTTGTTTTATCGTTCTACGAAACTATTACCGCTTGGTCTTACGAGAAACAGTTTCTCCGAAAGGAATCGTAAAAATCACTTAGCCGCGAAACGGCTCGAAAGGGCCCAAATCGCGATAACAGTCCACTTACGATTTTGGGAGAGAACCGGCCCATTTACGAAGACGGTTTGCCAGGGTTTCGCGAAAATGTTAAGTTTCGAGAAGATAAGGAAGGATCTCGAAAAAGATATATGCGAATCGGGGAAAAGGAATATTTCCACGAGAAGATATGCACAAATCGGGGATGAAAAAGGAAACGAGCCAAGCCCACAAAGACCTATATAAGGGTGCGAAGGAGAAGGATGAAGAAAGATAGACAATACAATTTTCGTCACCACAAACACTTAGGAAACTAGGATTCTTACTTTGTTTTGTTAGCAAGCTGCGTCTCAACTAGGTTACGAGTCTACGCTGTAGTTCTAGGGATTCGTCGCCAACAATTCTTGCGGCCACAACATANTGGCTTAAACACTGGTTGCATACGCTTACACACGAATTCGAATAAGATCCCTTTCCCTTTCTTCGTTAACTGTGTCTTTCGATTATTGTTCTTCGTATTCGTTCACGTTTCGATCTACGATTTACTTTCATGTTCATATTGTTTCACGTCACGAATCATGTTATCTTATCATTGTTATACGCATTTAGTTTCGCAACATGTTTCGTATCAATCTCACTTACGTTATTCATCTTGTTTCATCTTACTTTCGTCATACGAATCATGTTAATTTCGATCTCGCAATCTTTATTCATATCTGCTTTACTCACGCTTTTTGTCTTATTTCGTTTAGTAGCTTAGTTTCGTAACTTTAACCTAATTTCTCGTGTTCATCATCTGATCTCATCGCTTTTTTGCCACAAAGAATCCGTGAACCACGTAAACATTGACAGTGAGAATTTCGGTTCCCACACAAAGTTTTTACGAAAAGAACAAGTCTTTATGATTATTATCGCGAAACTTTAACGGAAACTTCAATCGACACGAAACAAGAGACAATTAAACTGAGATTCGAAGAAGAAGATGATCGAGAGAACGTGGTCTTGTCAACCGTGGGCGGCTAGACGTGGTCTTATCTGATCTAGCATTTTGCGGCTGCGAGTTATATTGATCTGTACCCTGAACGAATAGGCCCCCTCCTTCTAGCGCCAAACTGTGCGAACCGAAATTCGCACTGTCGATTTTCGTAATCGAAGGAATGCCAGGAAACCCTAACTTTCCATGAGGTCCCGAATTTCTGCTAAACCAAACAACGATAGATCAAAAGTATGAAGAAACAGAAGACGAAATAAAAGTGAAAGAGAATCGAAATTCAAAGTTGAGCAATCGAGATATTATTTCGAATTTACGTTTGAGCGTTACAGCAAGTGATAATTCGTGGCCGCGAGAGCTGTCGGCGAGTATTCTAGTTCTAACAACATAAGACTTGTAAACCTAGTTGAGACGCAACTCGCTAACAAAAACGAAAAATAACCTAATTTCTCTAAGTGTGAGTTGTGAAGAAATTTATGTGTATCTCTTCGTTCTTCTCCTTGGCCTCTCTTATATATGCCTTCGTAGGTTGGTCCGATCTCCTTTTCTGCCCTAAATTTGAGTATATCTTTCCGCGAAAATATTCCTTTTTTCGACAATATTCCTTATCTTCACGATTTTTCCATATTTATCTCTAAACTTGACTTTCTCACTTTTTCCATTTATCATTTGCTGAAATCGGGTAAATCGTTAACGTAGTTGGGCCCATTCTCGTCTGGAATGGTAAGCGGACTTTATCGCATTTTGGGCCTTCCTGGGCCGTTTTGTGACTAGGTGACTTTTGTATAAATCGATATAACTTGTATGGTTTTGTGTTATCAACAATCTCAAGTAACAAAGAACTCCTTTCTTTATTAAAAACTCAAATCGAAAACACCAGCTCTATGATTCTTAAACTTCTCACGACCAAAACAAAAACCTAACTTAAACTAACTTTATTTATATTATCAAAAAAAATCCAAAGCTCATAAGGAAAACTCTAATTATCTTTTAGATATCTTCTAAAAGATCTTAATTCAAATAGAAATCAGTTTTGTCTTTCTTATCTAAACTATTGGCTCGATTTAGATGATTTCTTCTTTCTCAAGTAATTGTTCTCGGTTTCAAGCTTATACCAATATTCTCCCTCTTAAGCTTGAAATTCATTCTCGACAAATCATGTACTCCAATAAACTCTCTCATCTCTTTAAACTTTGATCTCCCAAGGGCCTTAGTTAGGATATCGGTCTTTTGCTCTGTTCCCGGAACATTCTCTACTTCAATTTGTCCACTTTCCACGCATTCTCTGATGAAATATTATCTTCTGTGAATATGTTTACTACGTCCATGGAATACCGGATTCTTTGTCAATGCGATTGTTGATCGATTGTCGATCCTTAAGACAACCTTCTCTCCCTCTTTACTCGTCACCTCATGAAGCAAGTCTTGGAGCTAGATGGCTTGTTTTGAAGCTTCAGTGGCAGTCATGAATTCGGCTTCGCATGACGACAAAGCAACTATGTCTTGTTTCTGCGAACACCAAGAGATTGGTCCTTTTCCTAAGTAGAATATATGTCCACTCGTACTCTTTCCATCGTCAGGATCAATGTTGTGGCTATTGTCACTGTATCCTATTAGTCGTGGTATTGCATCAGTCGACCTTTCGTACACTAAGCCGAGTTCGATAGTTCCCCTCAAGTATCTAATAACATGTTTCATTGCAGCTCCATGTGATTCTCTAGGACTTTGCATATATCTACTTAAAACACCAACTGCATATGATAAGTCGGGTCTTGTATGAAGCAAGTACCTAAGACATCCAACATTCTTACGAAACCAAGTAGCATCAATTTCCGGCTCAGTCTCGGACTTTGACAAAATCAGACACATTTCCGTGTAGCATATCGTCTTTGTGTGACCGTGATCCTTCCCTCATATTGGTTAACTTCCATTCCAAGATAGTAAGTTAGCTTTCCCAAGTCACTCATTTCGAATTTCGAGCTCATTTCTGCCTTAGAATTGTAGATAGCTTTGAAGTTAGTTCCTGTAACAAAGAGATCATCAACATACATAACTATCAGCAGAAGAACTCCGTCTACTTCTCTCTTATAAACCAACAACTCTTTGATGCATTTTACAAACTTTAGTTCGATGAGAATCTGATTCAATTTATTGTTCCAGGCTCTAGGATCTTTCCTCAGCCTATAGATTACTTTACTAAGCTTATAGACCTTCCCTTCACTTCCCTTAACTTCGAAACCATTTGGTTGCGTCACATAGACTGTCTCCTTTAATTCTCCATGTAAAAACGCAGTTTTTACATCTAGATGGTGTACTTCGCAGCCATGTGATGCTGCAAGATTAACAAGCAGACGTATTGTTTCAAGTCTGGCAACAGGAGAAAAAACTTCTTCATAATCCACTCCATACTTTTGTACATATCCTTTCGTGACAAGTCAGATTTTGTACTTATTGATACTCCCATACGAGTTTCTCTTTATCTTGAAAATCCATTTAAGCTCGATGGGCTTAACTCCATATGGCAACTCTACTAGGCTCCAGCAACGGTTTTTGTTGATCGATTCGATTTCATCTTCACATGCAAGTGTCCATTCTTTTGAGTTCTTAGCCTCATCGAAACTATAGGGCTCTTTATTTACCATTAGCATCAGTCTTTCTCCTTCCTCTTCTGCAAGTAAAATATAGTCTTCAAGATACTTTGGTTTCTTGATGTTTCTACTTGTCCTTCTTGACATCAAAACTGTCTGCGATTCACTGGTTTCTTCATTACTTAAAGCTACCCCAGGTTCTGAACTGCCAAACTCTCGCTCTGCATCCTCAGTATCTGACTCTCGCTCATTAACCAGTCTTTCATTGTGAGTTTCTTCTTCTCCATGATCACTTATTTGTTCTGTATTTTTGTTCCCTGGTTCATCGTCGATGGTCTCGACATGTTCATGCAGGCCACGATTTCCATGTTCTCCAAAAGTTAATTCGAAGCTTTCTTTAATCCTTTGGTCTTGCGAATCTCCCTAAGTCCATATCCAACATTTTGACTCATAAAAAACAACATCACGACTAACCACAATCCTTTTGTTATTAGGATCAAAGAGATGATACGCTTTTGAACCCGGCTCGGTTCCTAAGTGAACAAGAATCTGAGATCTGTCATCCAATTTCTTCAGCAAACTCTTCTTAACTTTTGCATAACTAACACATCCAAAAGTTCTTAAATGGCTAAGATTTTGTTCTTTCCCTTAAACATTTCATAAGGCATTTTATCTTTGACAGCTCTTGTTGCTACTCGATTCAAAAGATATGTTGAATGCCGAATCGCTTCTCCCAAGAAATAGTTTGGCATTTTCATTTGTTTTAACATGCTTCTCGTCATCTCCATCATAGTCCTATTTCGTCTTTCCACTACTCCATTCTGTTGTGGCGTATATGGGGCAGTTAGGTGTCTCTTGATCCCTGACTCTTCGCAGAATCGATTGAATTCATGTGATATGAATTCTCCTCCTCGGTCCGTTCTGAACACTTGAATCCTTTTATTAGTTTCTTGTTCGACCATTACTTTCAATCGTTTGAACTTTTCTAAGGCTTTGTTCTTTTCTTTCAGTAGAATGATCCACATGTATCTTGAGCAGTCATCGATGACAACGAAAACATACTAGTTTCCTGCTGGTGTGTTTGGCGTGATGGGGCCGCAAAGGTCACCGTGAATCAGCTGCAGAGTCTCGTCTACCCTGTACATCGAAGCTTGCGGAAACGGCTTTCGTGTTTGCTTACCGAGGAGACAGGAGCCGCAAACTTCATGCACCACTTTATCGAAGTCAATTGGGATGCCGTGTACTAGCTCTCTTTGTACCATAATCTTTATAGTCTCATTATTCACATGACCAAGTCTCGCATGCCACCGGCTCGATTCATGTTTAGCCGTGAGCGGAAGGCAAGTCGCCGATTTTGCTAAACCTATTCTTACTTTATAGAGACGATTTTTTGATCTTACGGCTTTTGCAAGTAATTTCCCTTTGTGGTCACGCATTGTTAGTTCGTTACCTCTCATCCTTATATTAGATCCGATTCAGTGGCTTGTCCAAGGCTCACGATGTTACTTTTAAGATCCGAAATATAATAAACATCTGCTAGGATTCTCGTCTCTCCATTCATGTAAGTAAAAGAGATCACACATTTTCCTTTGATGTCTATGCGTGAATCATCTTCAAAACAAACCTTTCCTGTAATTGATTCATCAATGCTCAAAAAATATCTCTTATCTCCCGACATGTGGTTGCTTGCTCCATTATCAAGATACCATATGTCATCTCCAATGTTGGTCTCATATTTTTTAGGTTCGAGATTCCTTTCGTGGAGATATATTTCTTCGTTCAGCATAAGTTCATCAGCCTCATGTGTGTCTTCTTTCTCATTCTCCTGAGCTTCTTGCAACTTTACGAGATGATCAGGACATTTTGATGCATAATGTGCAAGCTTATCACATCTGAAACACATGATTTTGGATGTGTCTCTTGGTCCATAAGAGTTCCATCGTCCTCGTCCTCTTCCTCTTGGAACAAAACGACCACCTCTTCCACGGTTTCAAGTTTCAGCATTGACATCTCGATAGGTCTGACTTGGTGTCTCCATGTTTGCATACATGAGTTTGTTGTTCTCTTCATGCCAATCTTCAGCAACTTTTATTCGTTCTTCATAGACCTTCATTCGACCTATCACATCTTCAAAGCCTATGGTATTCAAGTCAAAGACCTGCTCCAACGATGCAACGATATGTATGAATTTTCTTTGTGGAAGATTGGTAAGAATCTTCTTTACAAGTTTCAATTCTTCAATAACAACTCCCAGGGACGAAGATTTTGAAGCTATTTCGGCAAGTCTTCCGCCGAAGGCATCAACGGTTTCATTCTCTGCCATCTTCAATCGTTCAAATTCATCCATTAGAATTTGTAATCTTGCTTCTTTCACCCGTTCAGCATCTACATGTCTAATTATGACCGCATCCTAGATCTTTTTAGCACTACCAAGCTCACCAACTTGTAGAACAAGTGTCACAGGAAGAGATTGAAGCAACAACGCAACAACTATGTCGTTCTTCTCACCTTCTGCTGTGTCGTTTTCAACTGTTTCCCAAGCTTTGTGTACTCTGAGCATGGCTTTCATACGGATAGCCCACAATGTGTAATTTGTAGGTGTAAGCATTGCACACTGGATCGAGGAGGATCCACCGCTTGTTCCTCCTCTGTCTTTAGTCGCGGCCACAATCTCACCAGACATCCTCCAATCTTCTATAGTTTTGATGAGCTTTGTAAGATTGTCTCTGTTTTTTATTGAGGTTGCGAACAAAACAAAGAGTAACGATCAACTATGCTCTCTCGATTTCAACTTTCGCTCTGATACTACTTGTAGAAATATGGTTTTGTGTTATCAACAATCTCAAGTAACAAAGAATTCCTCTTTTTATTAAAAACTCAAATCGAAAACACCAACTCTATGATAATAAAACTTCTCACAGCCAAAACCAAAACCTAACTTAAACTAATGTTATTTATATTATCAAAAAAAATCCAAAGCTCATAAGGAAAACTCTAATTATCTTTTAGATATCTCCTAAAAGATCTTAATTCAAATAAAAATCGGTTTTGTCTTTCTTATCTAAACCATTGGCTCGGTTTAGATGATTTTTTCTTTCTCAAGTAATTGTTCTCGGTTTCAAGCTTATACCAACAACTTTTACGACTTCTTTCGGAGAAATCGCTCTTCGTACGATTACGCAGTGATGGTTTCGTGAAATGATAAGACCAATCGTATAGTTAAGATAATATTGGTGTTCGAGTTAACCGTTAGCATTTTATACAATCGATACGTAGTTTTTACGAAAAGAACAAGTCTTTACAATTATTATCGCGAAACTTTAACGAAAATTCCAATCGAGACGAAACAAGAGACAGTCAAACCGAGAGTCGAAGAAGAAGATGATCGAGAGAACATGGTCTAGTCAACCGTGGACGGCTAGATGTTGTCCATGTCTAGTCGTCCGTTGGCGACTATACTTGCCGAGAGTCTAGTCACCCATTAGGCGACTAGACTTTTCGAGAGTCTAGTCGCCAAGGACCCTAAACGCCGATTCCGTCTTCCTACGGTCACCTCCCGACCTCGCCGTGATTCCGAAGAGAGAAGAAATGTCACCGGAGAAGAAAACCTCACGAGTTGCCAAGAAGCGATTCTTTCTCTCAGAGTCGAAGTCTAACAAAGGGGAAAGTGAGAGATGAAGAAGCAAAGGAAAATCAGAGCAAAGAGGAAAGAAGCTTCCGATGGCCAGCGGCAACTGCCAGAACAAAACTCAGATCTAACTTTTTAGGGTTATTTTTGAGAGCAAAGAGAAATATAGAGAGAGAAAATTATGTTCGTTTTCTTGAAGTTTTAATTTCCCTTTCTGCATTGTTTTCCTGACTCCAGTTTTGCTTCTTTCCTCACTACGACGTCAGAGTTTAAGATTTATATTTTTCTTTTTTTCGGCTATTTATATTTTTCTTTTATTATTTCTATTTCTTTTTTTTTTGCTTTTACTTTCGGTTTTGTATTCATGTTTCTCTTTATTTAAATAAATGATAAAAGCAAGTGGCGAGAAAGGGTATGTGCTAGCCCCACTCCGCAAAATAATAATACAATCTTCAAAGTATTCACAATTCCGATTCCTCTTTCCAAATTCCCCAATAGACACACACATAGATACACAGACAAAGGTTATGCAACTGTAACATAAAACGAGATTCCACAATTAGTCAAAGAGCTTCATGGTGATGGTGTGACCCCAAAGTTAGTCTTCACATGTTTCTGAAGTTTCAAGCATTGATTTTTTTTTTATCCAAGAAAAAAAAACATTGAAATTTTTTCCTTTTTATTAAACAATAGGATTTGTTTCCTTTCTTAAAAAAAAAAAGATTTGTTTTCCTTTTTGTGCTTGTTGTATAGACGATGAAAGTGAGGAAATGGGAGAAGAAGAAGTGAAGAACACAAGATGTCTCTTCTTCTTCTAAAGCACTAAAAACATCAACAAAGAGAGAAGCCATAAAATATATATATATATAGAGAGAGAGAGAGAGAAAGAGAGAGAAAGAGAAGATTCATCCTTGGGAGATTTATCTTTTTAAGTGAAAAATGCCAGTCCCTCTTGCACCATATCCAACTCCTCCGCCGGCGCCTTACACTCCTCCGCCCGCGAATGGTATAGTTTCTTTTCAAATAACCAAAACTTATAACCATATAGATCCTCTGTTTTCAAAACCTAAACCATCCGAAGTTTGGATTTTGACACACAAAACTCTTCTTTAATTTTCTGTAATAATAATTAAAATCTATTTATTTATTACTTTTTACAAAACCCTATTGACGAATCGGTGTTTTTGTTGTTCACAGATTCGTCAAAAGATACAGTATTTCCATATCCCCATTTGCTTATTCCTCATGAGTTCTAATCACATTTATTCCAAATCATTTATCTTGAAAAATACTCAATTTTTTTTATTCCTCATGGGTTCATCGTTAATCCATACCATTAAATTTTATTATTTTTGGGCAATATATATATATATATATATATTGTGTTTATAACAACGTGAGATTCATAGGTAGTACAGATGGACAGAGCCAGTTAGTATGTTCAGGTTGCAGAAACCTTCTGATGTATCCGGTGGGAGCAACATCTGTCTGTTGCGCCGTCTGTAACGCCGTCACGGCCGTTCCTCCGCCGGGTAAAATAATATAGTAAAACGAAATTCTGGTTATCAAAGGAATTTGAGGTTTTTGTTAATTGGGAAATGAATAGGAACGGAGATGGCTCAGTTAATGTGTGGAGGATGTCATACACTTCTAATGTACATTCGTGGAGCTACAAGTGTTCAATGTTCTTGTTGTCACACTGTTAATCTTGCCCTCGAAGGTTTGCATTACATATATTCATACATACGTAATGATGTTTATATTAACCCAAGCTGATTTTGTTTTGGGTGGTTTTAGTTTAACGAACCAAAAAAAGAAGATAAAACCAAAACTAATACTATCAAAATAGATTTTGTTTTCGCTTGATCTTATATTACATATGTATTATATGTCCTTATTCTAAATTTTTTTAATTTTAAATGAAAACTAATTATTGGTTTTGTGTTTTTAATTGTTTTGTTCTGTTTTGCCAGTATAGTTTTTTTACTCAATAACACGCATTGCATAGGTTTTGTTCTCGGGTAATGACGCAATAACATTGCTAGCGCAAACCACTAATCATTGGTGATCTAGTTTAGTTTGGACTTTGAATGTTTTAAACAAAATAATAAAACTACTTACACTCTTTATGGGTCTAGTTTAGTTTAATTGTACGTTAGATCATTTTGGTTAATCTGACTCTACTGTGTTGCATGCGGACTCAGCGAATCAGGTAGCACATGTGAATTGTGGAAACTGCAAGATGCTACTAATGTATCAATACGGTGCACGATCTGTGAAATGTGCTGTTTGTAGCTTTGTCACATCTGTTGCGGTTAGTTCTCATTATCCAAAAAATTTAAACCCGTCTAAAAAATTATAAAATCGATCTTAATAATTTTTGACATCATTCTTTACATAATGGTTTGCTTTTTTTTTTTTTTTGCTATGGTTTTGATGATTTATGCTTGTAGGGTTCGACGAGTACGACAGATCCGAAGTTTAACACTTAGAATATTTGAAATGGATCGTCTATATATTGAGGTTGCAAGCAATATAGATGAACATTAAAATATATTCCTCTCAATCAAGAATGGATCTGGGGGCGAGATGTTATGAATTTCAAGCTATTTTCCCAAGCAACTTAACTATGTAATTCGACGAAATTTATGAGTTTGGTCTCTTTTCCGTTTGTATAGAGTAGTCTCTCTGTCTCTCTCTCCAATGTTTCAGGAATAAAAGCTAAACTTTTGTGGATGATAGTGCATTAACACACAACAAAAATGTAAAGTAAATGTCATCATAGATGCTCTGAATGAGTGATGATTTGTTAGGGGCTGTTTAATGTATACACGAGCTCTGTGTAAATGGTATTATATATTACTCCATACATAAAGTTGCGGATTGTGGAGTATAAATTACATAAATTACAAAAAGTGTAAAACCCCATACCAAATACTAATGTTTTTCCAAATTACAGCGTTGCTTTTTTCTTTGTTACAAAAAAAATTAGCCTTGTTAGAGTATCTTTATCTATGGTGTCATAGATAGGTTCTTAAAAAATAATATAAAATTAAAAAAAGAAAGAAAGAGAGAAAAAGATAAGAATGAGTTTTTATTTGGGAATCCCAATTTTAGAGATTCATGCCAAATGTCACTATCCCATTTGTTAGATTAATTTTTTTAAATAAATATAATTAAAATTATTAAAATAATATATATATATATATTAAGAAATCCATATGAATTTCTAGGGATAAAGATGCTCCCATGAGTTGTTTGACCAAGTGGATGATCATTCCGATACGGAAGTGATACTCATGGAGGATGATACAATGAACTCTCCTTTGGCAGGTAATGATGTTCTTGAGAATGAGATGAACTTGTATGCGACGTATTCTGAAACAGATGGAGATGAATCACGGGCAAAGCTCAAGCGCAAATTTGTGGAGGATATTATAGCTTCTGAGAGGAGCAAGATTCAGATCCGTGAGAAGGGTGAATCAAGTGGTGGTAATAATGATGCTGTGAGTGGCGAGGTGGGCCCGAAACCACCACTTCCGCCATGAATACATCCGTTTGGAACTGTCAAGGATTGGGCATTGCCTTGACAGTTCGACGCCTCAAGGAGATACGAAGAAAGTACCTCCCGGACATCATTTGCCTCTTGAAAACTAAGCAAGAAGATGACTACATTAGAGACATTTGTAGCGATCTTGGTTATGATTCGGTGATCACCGTACCTCTTATAGGCCTTAGTGGGGGTATAACTATCTTTATTAAGCATTCTGTTTCTGTTTCTCTTTGTTTTTCTGATGCAA
>OVAN01015263.1:0-11439 GCA_900406275.1 Anastatica hierochuntica
TTCTCGTATGAAAACCGTATTAAAAACCGATAAAATACGAATACATCAATCACCATCATCATGACTATTACTACCACACTAGCACCTCCAGAGGTCATTCTCACAATGAGTAGAGAGAGGTCCAACATTGCCCCTTAACTCATCCATAGGTCCAACAAGAAACAGAGCGCATTTAGCTGCTCCCACCACCCTCAAAGCATATCTCTTCTCCTACTAAGAATATGGTGGCACCTTTCCCTGGTGATAGAAAGTCTAATCAAGTTAAAGGGTCAAGTAATTTGAGATCTTGTGTTCATTATTGAAGAGAATCTCGGAACCACAAGGTCGTAGACGTGCTTTGGAACGATTAGAAGAATCAGAGGAGGTCACATTTCACTCATGCCAAAAAGTACAAAAAAATCTTCAAGTTCCTTCCTCTTGTCCCCATGATATTCGTGTTCAGTATGAAAGAGAAGTAGTTTCTACTGAGAGAAACAAAGCAGTCTTTCCTACTGCTATGCCTCCGGTGGAGCCAGATAAATCTTTATGGAAGAGGCTACGAGCTGAAGTGTTTTCGGACGTTTCTTTGGAGGACCAAGCACCTTTGGTTCCTACTTATCTACGTTTTCGTATTAAAAAAAGTTCAAGAGCGGGTCCCTCTGAAATCTAGAAGCTTAAGAGGACGACTTCTCTAAAGAGAACCTCTAAATCCAATTGGAACCAACCCTTTACCAGTAGGGAATTCAGAGAAGCGTGTTGTTTTTCGGGCCAGACCTCGCAAAGAAAGAAAGCATGTCTATTTAAGAGTAATGTTATCTCTATTTTATCTCGTAATGAAGCTACTGCTACGACTATTGTTAAGTCTCCTTCTAAGGTTATAATACCTTCAACATGTAAGGGTTCAATGGTTTTCCGGAAACCATCCAAATATAAATGAACACAATTAGTTGGAACTATCAAGGGCTTAGAAACACCCTAACAGTTTGACACTTTAAGGAATTGAGATTGAATTTTTTCTCATACATCATGTTTTAATGGAGATAAAAAAATCAATTATGATAATTACTTCTTGGACCTACCCATTGGATTAAGAGTTAAATATTTTCCAGTGGATGAATTATGATAATTACTTCTTGGACCTACCCATTGGATTAAGTGGAGGGCACAGTTAATTCTGGAAACAAGATATCGATTTGAAGATACATCTTCACCGAATTTCATTGATACCAAGATATCTTATTATAATAATTCTTTATACTTTACATTTGTTTATAGAGCTCTGATTAAAGAGAATCATCTACAAGTTTGGAATTCTATCTCGGCACTAGGCGAGAACCGAGATTCAATTTGGATTTTAGTAGGTGACTTCAGTGACATCCTCTACCAATCTCAAAAGAGAAGAGGATCACCACGTCTACAAGGATCATTCATAGACTTTAGAAGTTTCATTTCTTCCAACGGACTTTGGTACTTTAAACATGCTGGAAATTTTCTCTACTGGAGGGAAATTTGACTTGACCATCTTGTTCATGTGAGACTCGATAGGGCAATGATGAATAATGCTTGGTTATTAGCTTTCTTCCGGCCGATCTAAGTACTTACGCTTTGAAGGATCAGATTATCGCCTTGTGATGGTATATCTTGATTATAAACTTGTACAACACAAAAAATGTTTTGGTTTGACAACAAATTACACGAAAATACGAGATATATGATTTAATTGCGTCGGTGTTGGAAGGTCAAACTTTCGAAAGTGTTAAAACAAAGATAAGTCGATATCATTACGAAATCATAAAGTGGTCTAAGGAACATAACTTCAATAGTCTCAAGCTGATAAATGAGACTCAACTTGCATTGAATTGAGCATTTTCCGCAGTTGTTGCAAATTCACCTGACATATCAAGATTGAAGGAGATTTTAAAAAAGGCTTACAGAGATGAACAGTGTTTTTTGCAGCAAAGGAGTCAAGTCCTTTGGCTTCAACATGTAGATAAAAATCCAGCCTTCTTCCATGCATCTACCAGAAACAGACGTATGATCAACTAGTTCACCATTTTATAGGAAGAACATGTAGTGGCTCATTTTATAGACATGAGATATCTGATGTCATCTTCTCATTATACCGACATTTATTTACTTTAGAATCAACGAGTGACCTTCAAGTAGTTCTTGACTCTTTACAGCCGCAAAAACTCATGAGTAAATTGTTTTCCTTAGCCGTTTTCCTAATGCATAAGAGATTAAAAGGTCTACCGTTGGAATCAATTTTGCAATAACATTGGATCCCTACGGTTTCTCATAAGTTTTCTTTCATTCTTTCTGCAAGATTATTGGTGACGATGTCATCAACGAGGTTGTTATGTTTTCTCTTTGGGGATATTCCCGTGGCGGCTAAATGAAACTCGTGTTCGACTAATTCCTAAGATACCGCATCCTCGACGTGTTATTAAGTATTGTGCTATTGCCTTGGGTTGATTGGATTATAGAGTGTGTCATGACGACATCTTATTCCTATCTCATTAATGGGTCTGCACAAAGTTATTTTGAGCCTTCTCGAGGACTACAACAAGGTGACTCTTTCTCTTTGTGCATATTTATTTTTTGTATTGAGGTTCATTAGGACTTATGTTGACAAAAACAAGATTCATGAATACTTCTAGGGATCAAAGTATCACGCCATAGTCCACCAGTGAATTATGTTCTTTTCGGAGATGATACCATGTTCTTATGCCGCTTTGATGTGGACTCTTGTTGAGTGTTATGGGGTTTAATTCGTTCGTATGAGAGGGCTTCATGAAATCTTCCAATGTGTATAAATCATCAATCATCTTTGCAACCAAAACTCCAACTATAAGAAGATTATTGGCCAAACGAATTTTGATAATTCATCAATCGGGTGGGGTTTGCAAATATCTCGGTTTACCGAGAAATTTGGGATGAAGAAAAAGAGACATATTTATATGCATTGTGGATAGGATAAGACAACTTGCTCTAACTTGGTCGAATTGATTTTTTTTTCTGTCGCTTGGAAAGAGACTCTTCTCAAATTGGTGTTTCCTGCTCTTCCATGATATGTCATGTCTTGCTTTAAGCTCCCAGACTCGTTATGTAACCGAATAAAATCAATCCTAACTCGGTTTTGGTGGGATGAGAAACCATATAGAAGGAAAACTGGTCAGGTTTCTTGGGATCATATGACATAATCTAAGGAGATAAGGGAATTGGTTTCCAAGATCTTGAGCCACATAATGGTTCTCTCTTGGAATAACTAGGTTGGCGTTTAGTTAACTACCCAAGAGATTTAGCTTTTCGGATCCTCCTTGGTAAATACTGTTATGGTACGTCTTTCTTAAAGTCCAAAATGTCGTATAATCCTTACATGGTTGGCAGAGTATAATGATCGAGCGTGAGGTTCTTCAACAAGGCGCATGTTGGTTGATAGGAGATGGAGATCATGTTAATATATTGGCTGATCTTTGGCTCTTGATGGAGGCACTTTTCCGGCCAGCTGGACTACCAAAAATAGCTAGCAAGACGCTAACAGTCTCAGCGCTGATAGATCATACATCAAGGCGATGAAGCTGACAACGGATATGGGAAGTGATTTCCGAATGGTCTTATTACTTACCCGGTTGCCTTTAAGTGTGCAAGCTCTAGGAGATAGACTTGTAGGGCTACCTGAGAAGCAAGGCGCATATTCGACAAAGACTGCTCATAAACTACTAATGGGAATGTTTCCACATTTTTCGTCTATGGATTTTAGTTGGACTCTATACCTTTGGAAACTAAAAAAAGTTCCTAAAGTTCATTCTTTCTTATGGCATGCTTTACTGGGTGCGCTTTGATTGGGCACCAGTTACATCGATGTGAAATGGTCTCATATTCCAAATCTAGTTGTAAGCAATGCAACCAATTGTAGATTGAGAGTCACTTGATCCTACAAGTGTACTTTTTCTCAATGCATATGGGAATTAGCGTCACTCACAATCACTACTTTCTCTGTTGCACCAACGCTCTATGTTTTTCTCACGAAAGGGATCAAATGGAAGAATCTTCCACTAATGGGCCTTGAAGATGTGTTTTTATATGGTTTGATTTGCTGGCATTTATGGAAAGCGAGTAATTCTTTACTCTTTTTAGATCAAGAATATACAGTGGTGGAGATCTTGAAAAAGGTAATCTCTATGCAAGAGCATGGTAAATTGCGCATGAACTTAAGTCAGTGATTCAATCACGAGCACGACAAGATGAGATTAATCTCCCGGGCATAAAATGCTTTGTTGATATTGCTTGGATTGTAAATTCTATTGCTTGTTGTGCAGGTTTGTTTTACTGCTATGTTGCAGGTCATTCTGTAGGTAATCAAATAATCGGGCAATTTTAAGAACGTAGCTTACTACCATATTTTAAATTGACTATTTTACCTTTTTTTAACCGAAGTGTCTAATATCTTCGCTATCAATTTAGATAAATTTAATTCAAGGACATTTTGGTTTTCGTGAAGTTTTTTTGGTCTTAAGTCGTTCAAATTATACAAGTTTTTTACTGACTTTGTTAGGACCCCTAAACTAATTAGTCCCGATTTATTTCCACCTAAGCTCTTAAACTCTTTACTATACACAATAAATTAACTATATTCATCACTACACCACATGAAATTTTTGTTTCTTGGTGTGGGGTCAAGTTTTACCGCAGTTAAAAGCTAGCTGCAAGTGTACATCATTCACAGTAATACTTAGAGATCGAATCCCCAGAGACTAGAGTTTCACACTTATTTAGATTAAGCTAAGAATAAAATATGCAGGGGTTTGTTGGTTTTTATTATGATTTAATTATGTATAAACGAAATCCTATTCTACATGCCAATTCACAAGGGATAGATCAATGATGAATATGCATCAGACAAGCAGAGAGTGTTCAACAAGCAAGTAAAATACTAAAATCAACGAGGGGCATAATGGTTCGGTCTAGATTACAACCACAAATGTAAATCCTCTCCACGTTCGAGGTTCGAGATTTTATATCTAAACACCAAGGGACATCGTCTTTTGGACGGACTTGTAGTGAGTAAACACGCATTAATTCGATCAAGACTAATTGTTCATGATTCTAAGTCGATCTACTTTCGAAGCCTACTTAGAAAGGCTCATCAAATACTAGATCCAACAGTAAGTCAAGCTTTTGGAATGAATACCATTATAGATCTATTCACAAACCATTTTCGTATGTGAATAACGTTAACGTATGAGCAAAGATGATAACGTTATTGATAAAACATAATCGATTAAATATTTAATTCAAGCAAGTTATTAAACTCTATATTGCCTATTATCTAACATGCACACTAATCAAACAATATCATGTAAACAAGAAATCATTAAGAGCAACGAGCATTCATAATCATCAAGGGAGAGAGGAGAAGATAAAACCGAATGATGAAAGAATAGATGTTGTATTGATGATGAAAATGGATCTTTGAAGGATACAAAGGGCATGACCCTAAAGAGTGTCGTCTCTGACTCCTAAGAGTGTTATTAAACCCTAATTTAAGCTAACTCTGAAATTAAGAGGCTAAAAACATCTATATATAGTGCTTCTTCAATTAGGTCAGAATTATGTAAAACTGGACCTTAAGGCCTCATAATGTCTGGGCCTTAAGGGTCTTGACTTGAGTTCTTGAGCTTTAAAAGACTTAGAATATATCCATTTGAGTCTGGAGAATGTATGTTTCGAAACCAAAATGGTCTTCTATTTGTTTTGGCTTTCCTACGCACCCTTCATCTGCAAGATAGTTTGACCAATCTTCAGTAAAATTAGTATAACTCTTTGTAAGCTTCTCCAAATGAGATGATACCACTTGGAAATAAGATTTAATTCACTTCTATAGCTCCTGTCCAAATTTCATCAAAATCCATTGATGGCAAGGTCTTCATCTTGGATGATACATCTGATGTTTGGAAACTGTCCAGAAACTGCTTTTGATCCAATTAGCTCCATAAAGCTCCAAAATGCATTGTTTGACGTGACATGACTTTAAAAACTACAAATACAAGAAAACTACCTCTAACTGTATAAAGTTGTGTAAAAACACTAAGAAAACCTATTAAAATCCCTAGGAAAAGTGGTAAAATAATGGTGTTATCAACTCCCCCTGACTTAGCTTCTAGCTCGTCCTCAAGCTAAGAAAACAATGAACAAAGAAGAGGTTTAAACTTGGAAACTTACCTGAACTTTCTGAAGCTATTGGTGACTTTAATGTGATCCACTAACACTAGAGTCAACATTAGATAGAACCCTCAGTAATCACAACAAGTTTAGCAACGTCCCCAATTCAGCCATGATCAACAAGAGTGACCCAGGATCCCCATTACCACTCCCTAGATTCTACAGTGTGCGGTCTCTTCGAGGGAGTATCGATCAAATAACACATAAACTCAACTCAAACGAGATCCTAAACAATTTCAGCCGACAATCTATTTTTTTCCTCTTCCTTATTCACTTTTAAATGCTTTTTAGAGGCTGATTTCTCTCTACTTTTCTAGGGTATCATTTTATTTTTTCTATCAGCTTCTGAGAATCGATTTTTCCCTACTTTTCTAGTGTATCATTTTATTTTTCTATCGTTCTCTTTATTATTTTCGTTTTAGAAAAATTCGGATTTTATTGTTTCCGAAATTCACAATATACATAAGCACATTGTTGAAAATTTTTATTAAGGAAGGAAGAGGGGAACCGTAGACTTAATTTTGTCAAGTCCAAAGAGGATTTTGGTTCAATGTATACCGAGCCCCAAGAAGAGAAAATTAAGTTCATTTAAATGTTGAATTCTAAGGATTACCCGTATATCAAGTGATATGGTGCCTCGGTTAGCTGATCCACCTGCGCTTTTCCGATCGGTAAAAGTACAGCCAATCACTGACAGTATGGACACTAGTCATTATTCACGTGGTTAGTTCAAAGTTAATCATGTTTCCAGTTTTATTTTGACTCAACAAAACATTTCTGTTTTGGAAAAATTTGAAAACGACTCAATAAGAAATAAAAAGAAGCTTTAGTAACAATAAGAATCCCCGCAGACTTAACTTACACCGTCCCGTTTTAAAATCAAGTGAGGAAGATACTGATAATTAATGTAAAAGTAGATAATAGGATACACTTAGCTGGTTGATCGAAATTATGGAGAAAGATACGACCATATGTGATGTTTCGGTAAACCAAAATGAGGTTCAACAGTCCGTTTTTGCAATCCGGGAAGAATGTTTCGACCAAACTGAAAACCTACTACAAAATAGGATATTTTATGAATAAAATGAAGTTTAAACATGAGCTCATACTAAATTTGATTCGACCAAGTTTGGTCTCCGGAAATCTCGGTTTGGCTCGTTTTGGTGAGAAATCGGGATGTTTGTGATTGAGACCATTCCAGGTCTAGTATTTCTTAGAATTACCTTCTCCATATGCTAATTAATGGTGAATCTTTAGTTTGACAGCTTGGTTCGCTTGGTGGAACTCGATTTTGCTTTGGCTGAGTTTTCTTCGGTTTCAAGTCAATCGGGTGCTCAATGATGAAATGTTTGCGCCTCCAACACTATTTGGCGCTGTTCTTAGCTTGTACAGTGTGCTATCCAATTGAACTTTCAAGAACCCATATACAGGTAAGCTTTGTCTGCATATGTTCTTCTTACTCTGGAATGTGTTTTGTGCCCTAGTTAGATTTTTGTTTTTGGGTGTAGCTTTTTCTGACTTACTATATGTCTTCTACTCACTTTGTTTTCTAACTAGACATGCAAAGAAGTGAAAGCCTGTGTGAAGCCTCCAGGAGTTCTTATGATACTCATGTATGTTGTTTCATCGTGTTGTAACGTTTTGATCTCTTTAGTGTTTTATGTGTTCTAATAATTAAAATCTTTATCTCTTTTGTGTTTTGTCTTCTACTAATAATTTCTGATCTTTGTAATAACAAGATCACAATCGGGGAAAATTCCATCGAGTTTTCTCTTCCTATGTATCTTCTTGGTTCTTCCCTGATTTTAGGGAAAAACAGATTTTATTTACCGAGTTTTGTAAAGATCAAATTTTTTCGTGTGTCTAAGGAGGATGATTCCATGGTTGATTACATCAGCTCTTCAATTAGTGAGCTATCAATGAGCTCTATTGTTCATATGCTTTTACATATTCAGCTCCTCCTCGCAGGAGATCTCACTCAGTCATTAAACGAATCCATCTTGAAGCCCAAAACCACCATTGAAGTTAAACAAATTGACAAATGTAAGAATAGAGATGATGACTTCAATTATCTGCCTCCCATTGTGTTGGTTCATAGGATTTTTTGATTTGGCAAAGGAGTAAGTAAAAGAAGAACATTCTCTTCTCTTTATTGCATTTAACTATTTCATTCTTCCATTATTTTTTTTATTATTTATGCCATTGACAGAGATTAGGTGGTTTATCATACTTTGCTGGAGTAGAGAAGAAAGATGAAAGAGTGTTAGTGCCAGATTTGAGATTTTTGAAAATTGTACACGATAGGTAAAAGTTTTTTATTTTGCTGTATGAATGAATTAACTTTGGCCACCAAGTTTTGACCGATTGACCAAGTTGGATCTAATGAAAGACTTTAACGGTCTCAGTATTTTTTTACATCAGATCAACATATACTCTATGATTTTTGTAACAACCCTATCCCGAGGGAACCAGAATGTCTCAAATGGTACAATCAAAACCGAAGCAAACTTCACCAACCAGACATTAAATTTTCGCTTCTAATTAAACCTGCAAAACACAAAAGAGAAAAAGGGGAAAAAAGAGGGATGAGTGACTTTTCAAACAAGCCACTCATTGAGAACGGACCCGAATCCGCCTCACCCGCTGCTCGCTTAACCCCGAAAGACTAGAACTAGACCACGACCCCTAAAGAGCACAGAAAGCACCTAGTGTGCCGCACAAACATTTACTAAACAACACCACACATAAACGACTCCTAAATGACACGACACAACGCTTTAAACGACAAGGTGTGACATTCGACAAACCTCACCCACCCACTGGGTGTGCCTCATCCGGCGAATCTCACCCATTAGGTGTGCCTCAAACTTGGCGAGTCGCACGTGCTAGGTGTGCCTCAACATCCGCGAATCTCACCCGCATGGTGCGCTTCATACTCGTCAACCTCACCCAACTGTAACAACCGGTTCTCCCCCGTAAGGTTCCCCGCGCATGTTACCTGCCAACCAATCAGCACCTGGGTTCTCCCTCGTCAGTGTCTCCCCCGCGCATGCTATCCGTAGAGCTACTCCACGCGCCACTACGCCGAGCCCGGGTGTGCCTCCCCTCGGCGTATCTCACCCGTTGACTGGGTGGGCCTCATTCGTCGAATCTCACACGACGACAAATAACCACCTCATTCATTTACATGCAATCACTATCTCTTACGTAATTCTCAAGCAATGCCGGTTTAACCTAGTCCTTTCATTAAACAAATCTATGTTCTCACAGTTCAGGTTCTAGCCTAGGATCGACTTAGCGACCCAACAAACAATCGCACGTAGACATATAAGACCTTATATCTTAGCAAGACATAATACATAGTACATATTCGTGCCGAGACTTATAGCTCGACACCGACCGATACTCTAACCCTAGTCTAATGAAGTTAAACAAGTAACGAGTAAAACGGGGATGGGAACTCCTCACCTTAGCCATATCGAAGAGACGGCTCTAGAATTGCTGGCTGACGATCTTCCTTCTGAGATTTTACCCCATGATGACCCTACATCAACCTTCTTCTCCTTTGCTGATCCTCCTTCCGAAAAGGAACTTGGAACAGGAACCCGGTTAGACCTTAAACGGGAACCTACCAAAAACAGAAACTTACTATTTATGGAAACATGCCATAAATAGAAGTTACCTAAAGAGGAAACCTGTCCGAAAAGAAAAGTTACCAAAAAGGGAAACCTGCCCTAAAAGGAAACTTCCTAAAAAGGAAACTTCCTCAAAAGGAAACTTACCAAATATGGAAACCTGTCATATTTGGAAACTTTCCAAAACATGAAACCCATGACCCGATGCAAAATGGTAATTTTACTTACCGAGGGAAACAATGTTCTCGGGAACGTTCGTCTGCAACTGTCTGGAATCCTCGAACTCGAGCTCTTCCACTTCCTTTTGACGCGGACAGATTCGCTGCACCACCTTCTGGGACGTGATTCTCCACTCATATGAACCTGAAATTTGTTTTCCTTTTACCTGAAGATTCATATGAGTCCCTACATTAAACAAACAGAAGATAAGCTTAGAAATCCTTTGTTAACTCAACCAAACTCGAAAAATACACCAACATGCGAGTTCAGGAAATCTAACAGATTCTCTAGCGCTTAGAAACAAGCCTATAACTTTAAAACTAACGTTAATTCTTCGATCCAAACGGTCATATTATATATACGGATGTCCTCTATCAGTGGGCTCTGGTTTCACTCTGATCGGATCCCATTTGCCCTCGGAAACATCCTTCAAACTCGGACTGATCGTAGATTCAAACAACACATGAACCTCTTAGAAGATTGCCGATAACTTTTAGTAGAAAACTCAAAATTGCATTCTCTAAAATGGAGAAAGAAGATCGACGAATCATTTACCTTGTGTAAAACGTTCAGATTGAAAACTGTTGATTTGATTGGCTGTTTCTCTTTTCTTCCACATCATATTCATCAGGTCTTTTGCTGGACTGCTCTACACTCATCTCTCATCTCCATTTTTCTCTTCTCTCCAATGGTTGGCTGCAAAAAAATTTATGTAGTTTTCCTTCTGGCTTTGGTCGATGGCTTGGGAGAAAAAGAAGAAAAATAATTAGGTTTTAGGGATTAAATAGAGAGCGTGAAGGCTTGGTTCGGTTTGGGAAAAAAATTCTGAAACTAAACCGGGGGCTAAAAACCGGGTATTACAATTCTTCCCTCCTTAGAGAGAAGTCGTCCTGAACTCTGAGAACTACAACACTCCTAACTCTGGATAACTGATATGTATGCTCCCGAGTCTTGTCGAATGTGTCAGCACATATGTTCGGTCTTCCTTTGACCATTCTCGACTCTAGGTCTTAGCTCTCTCCCTCTTAGTTTTCAACTAAGCTCCGAAGTGTCCTTCTAGGGAGACCATGGTTGTACATTTCCTTATGCACCAGAGATTTCCTTTCTCTGCCGTCTATGAACCATAGAGAATATGTCATTTGATTTCAACAATGTCCTTTGGCATTTACCTTTCATGCACAAGTATGGTTTCCTGGTTTACACTAGTTACTGCCAATTTCGGGCCATCTTCCCACCACATACTCTACCTAGGTTCCTTATAGGCAGTTTTTGTTATACGTAAGTCCTTACAAAGGAGGTCGTTCCTTACAAGACTTGTTCTTAATGCCCCCTGTGAGGGGTTAAACTCACCTCTTAGGTTTTGTGAATAGTGTTTAGGTTT
>OVAN01015264.1:0-11438 GCA_900406275.1 Anastatica hierochuntica
ATATATATATATATATATATATATATATATATATATATATATATATGTTCTTAAGAGGAGCAAAGAGATATAGAAAAAGAAGAAGGGAGAGTCAAGGAGATAACAACATATAACAATTAAGGGGAAATGGTCTATTTCATCCATTACTTTTTCGATTGTGTCTTTTGCTGTATAAATTATTACCTCGTGTATTTTTTTTACTGAACATTCACAAAGTACAAAAAAGCTACAAGAACTTTAATTTCAGTCTCTACAAGAAAATAGAGGAATTGCGAGGAATCGTTTCCTTGCAGTTTCCTCGCAAAAGATGTTTTGTGAGAAAACTGCGAGAAAATCATCCCAATCGCAATATGTTGGTCATAAACCGGGATTCCTCGCAAATATGCGAGGAAACAATTTTGTGTCTTATTCTTCGCAAATTTACGAGGAAACAATTTTTTCGCTTATTCCTCGCAAATTTTGCGAAGAAGTTGCGAGTATCTCTCGCAAATTCCTAGCAAACTATTTGCAAGAAAATTGCTAGGAATTTTAAACAATCCTCACAAATTTTTCACAAACAATTTTCTAGGAATTTGCGATAATATTCGCAATTTCTTCGCAAATAATTTGCTAGGAATTTACGAGAGATCCTCGCAAATTCCTCCCAAATATTTTGTGTGTTTTTTAAAAAAGTTTATTAATAAATATTTAAATTAAAAATAAAATTTTATATAAAAGAAAATAAAAATGATAATTAAAATTAGAAAAAATATTTTTTAATATATCTTATTAAAATAAAAGAAAACAAAAACATAAAATCTAATGTTGCTCCGGCTCCGGGTACTGCTGCTGTTGTTCCTGCTGCTACTAGCAGACGCGCTCCTCGTCCACCTGCTGTTGCGCTGCGTAGAACTTTGCGAAGCTGGGGTTGTTCGCCGCCATATAATCGAACAACAGAGAATGAGAGTTAACCTTCTTTTTGAAGAAGGTTAACTTTGTTTGAGTCTCCACAAGCGCTTGCTCAGCCCTCTGGAGCTTCGCTTCAAGTTTGTTCGGGTTGACGCGGGGACGTTGAACACTGGACGCTGCAGAAGAAGCCTCGAACTGCAGAGAACCCACGCCAAAAATCGGTCTTTCGACCGGGGAACGACCTAAAATATAAAATAGTAAACATTATTCAATATATAAAAATAAATAATCATACGAATTATGTATTAAAAAAAAAAGGACAACTAACCTCAGCGAAAATGCGGTTCTTCTCGAACTGCGATAGGCCTCCGGATTGGACCGAGCTATTCGGGTTCTCTATCGAGAGCTCAATCTCGGCCGCATCAATCCGCATGTTGACCTCGTGGAAGAGTCGCTCGGACTTCTCATCCATGAAAGTCTCGTCCGACCTCCTCTTCGATATTCTAGCACTACTAGAAGATCGACGGTGTCGAACTGTGTAGTCGTAGCCTTATTTTTGAAAATATAGTTCATTTTCAATATATAAGTAAACTAATAATCTTAAAACTAATAATTTAATTAATTATGAAAAAATGAAAAATAAAATTTACAATTTTTTGGGTCTTGGCCCTGAAGCCGTGTTGGCCGGTTCGATGTCTCGCATCGTTCACCTGTGTCTCTGAATTCCTCCGAGCCGAGACACATTGCTGGCTCCTCGCCTTGTGGAACCCCCCCCCTCCAAATGAGCGACTAGACCGACCCAAACTTCCGGGTGCATCCAGATCGACTTCCAGTCTCGATCTTCCTTCCACTTCTTCATCCATCGACCGACTTGGTCCGTCAAGCGCGCCTTAAGTTTAATCTCAAATTCATCACGCACCCGTTCGTTGTGCGTCCAGTCCCAATTGTATATTTGTTGCAAAAAAAGTTAAATAATAAATAATTTAAAAATAAACTGCAAAAACATTAAAAAATTTTAAAATTTACGAAGAACGCCTCAAACCAAAATTCGACAGCCGCTCGAGGAGTCTTCGTCCAGCTGGTGTACGGTGCAGAATAGTGGCGCTGGAAGATCTTTGTGATGGACTGAGCAACAAACTCGTCTTCGTCGAACCTTAAACAAAGAATAATGAATTGATTAGTAAAAAACTATATAGTTGATATGGATTTAAAAATAAAATTTTAATATTACTGAAGTGTCCCCGTATGTCGGTCGGGGAGTAGAAGCGGCAAAGACGCCCGACCTGGACTACGAAGTAGATCCTGTAGAGTCATCCCGAGTGGTCGTGGTGGCGGGGCCGCCGCCGGTGTTTGCTGAGATGGTAATGTCTCCGCAGCTCATTCTGAACTCGTATTGGCCGGTGCAGCCCTAGAGAACTGCTGAAGAAAGACTTGGTATGATGTCTCGTCCGTCTACATATTTAATTAAATTTAATATTTTAGTATAATGTTATAAAAATTTATTTATTAAAAATTATTCAAAAGATAAATTTTTATATCAATTTTGAAATTGTAGATCATAACTAATAGTTTTTAAAATTTTTAAATATAATTAATTCAAAATTTAAGTTTTTTTCATAATTATTTTGGTTGTTATCTACTTAAATCCTATCTAAACCACCTAAATATACTAATCACAAAATCTAATTATTCTAAAAGCTAACAATTACTAAATTTTATGTAAAATAATTAAAAACTTACCATTGTGGAAGTGTAAATGGTGCGAAAGAAAGCTGGAAACGGAGAGAGAGAGAAGTTGTAGAGAGAGAGAGAGTGATTTCTAGCAAATGAGAGAGGAAGGGTGGACTGGTATATATAGGGGTTTTATTCTCTCACAAAGCGGTCGCAAATTCCTCGCAAAATTGGCGGTCCAATTAATTTTTTTAAAAATTTGCGAGGAATCCTTGCAAATCCCTTGCAAATTTTTGGGATCCCTCTAAAATTTTTGTTATCCCGCCAAATTATTTTGGTTGGTGCCAAAATTAGCGAGGAATTTACGAGAGATTCCTCGCAAATTTCTCGTAAATTTAAAAAAAATTAATTGGACCGCCATTATTTTGCGAGGAATTTGCGAGAGATTCCACGCAAAGTTTTAAAATATTTTTTTAAAAATGTTTTCCAGGGTTTAGGGTTTGGGACAAATATTTTTGAGGAATTTGCAAGAGATGTGCGAGGATTTCTCGCAAATTCCTCGCAAATCTTGGTTAAATTTAAAATTTATCCTTCATTTTAGAGACTAGAAGAGAGTCCAAGTTACTTATGTAAGCCTTATGAAAATTTGGTTTTTGAAATTCTTCTTCGTATAAGTCATTTTCATCATCTTAAAGACCATGAATGTAGTCACATTAGTTAACATGCATTTAATTTCAAAATTCTTACAAAAAGCAAGGATTGACGACACTTAAGGATATAACAAATTAAATTATAAGAAAATTGATTAAATGAAAAAATAAAATTTAAATTAGTTTTTCACAAACACGTCTAATTATCAGTTATTATACAAACATAAATACATAATATCAATCATCGTAAGAGTCATCTGGATCATATACATAAATGGAATTGTTTTCATCGTTAGATTCTTCTTCGTCATCATTATCCTCCTCTGATTCAAGCATAGTGTCTTCGTTGTCGCTTGACGGTACATCCTCCAAATCACGCGATGGATGGTTAACATGTATGACATCCTCGGTGGATTCGATCGGAAGTCTCTTCTCCTGGTTGACGTGGGTCGAGTTTACTATTTATAAATCTAATGCTCTACTTTCGGTCATGCAAAAGAACATGGTCAATTGTAGTACTTTAGGGTCGTCCAAGGATTTAGAGGCTTATACTAGTAGGACATAAACAAAGAGAATGCACTAAAGGTTCTAGTTTAGGGGGCGATCTACTAAGAGATTGTCACGGATCTCTACTAAACCTAATGGAAATCAAATTCAACCATAGTGAATATGTATAAAACAAAGCAATAAACAAACTAGCATGAAAGTAAAGCAAGAAAAGAGTACACTTGTATCCTATCAATAAAAAGATAGGATCTTGAGACAATAGTTATGGGTTCGGGTTCAATCTAAAGATGTAAAGGACTTGGGTAAGGCATTATTAGAGGATCGAAGCTATTCCTAGACTAAAGATCCCTCTATAATCGATCAACCCACTCTCGTGACGGAGATCTACTCACCTATACACATTACATGGCTCAACTCTCGTTTTTTGCCTATCTAAACATGTATGTGATAGTGAGTCTCAAGTCCTTTTAGTCATTTAACCTTGGTGTCCCTTTGGGCAAAGTACTCTCATAGCTCAAGGTGAAAAACATAGATCTAGTTCTCACAAACATTTCACCGAACACTTTCTAGGCGTCTTTGAGCAAGCAATGAACATTAAAGAACTAAACTAGATCTAGGAGGAATCTACTCCAAGATCTAGCCTAATCATCCATACAACCTTAGATCTAACCCTAGCCTACCATATCTCAAGATCCAAGATGGATCTACTCACTAAAAGTCATGGAAATCCAAAGACAAGAGATGGGTCTTTGAGCTCCCATGGTTTTAGAAGAATAGATCTAGAGAAAGAGATGAAAAAGAAAAGATCCAAGTCACTCAAGCAAAATAAAGAGTTATTACAAGGTCTTTAGATCTCAAAAAGAAAGAAACGTGAAGTGTTCTTCAGCTTAAAAAAGTGTATTGGTACATAAGGGGCTATTTATACTAAAAGAGGAAGAGAGGAAGCCCTAAAAAGGGTCTTTTTCACGTCAATGCTACCCAGTATCGACCCAAGGTAAGCTGGCATCGACCCCCTAGGTCGATGCTGCGTTGTGTTGGGAAGCAATCTGGCAAAGTGATCCAGCATTGACCCAAGGTGAACCAGGGATCGACGCAATATCTCCTAAGCTAAGCAAATAGGAAGAGAGATGTGACGACACAAAAATCTTAAAAAAACAGCAAAAACAACCTAAACACACTAGGCAAGACTTACAACGATGGAGAAGTGGAACTTGGATTGGCAATTGAGAAGAGGTAATCAAGTGGCTAACTAACAATAAAGGAGTCAAACAAAAGAACTAGTCTCACAACCAAGAAATCATTACTAGCCTAATCCACTCTCGTGACAATAGGTCATTTCCATATTGATTACATTAACTCAACTCTCGTTTGTTGGAATCATTAAGAACAAGTCCATATAGTCACTAAACACCCTAACAATCAACTCTCATTGGCTAAGCTAAGTTTAGCATGCTTTAGTTTCTCCTAGACATTTCATCGAACACCTCTCGGGGGTGAAATGCATACATATCAAGATCAAGTTTTTATCCTAGATCTAGCATTAAGAACCCCTAAACCATAGAGATCTAAGTTCATTCTATCCTTAGGCATCATTATCTAACCACCTAATCACTCCCTAATCTACCAATCCAAGATCCAATATGTTCTACTCACTAAGGCCCATGGAAAACCAAGAAGTGTCACAAGCTTCTTGAAAATTCATGCTTGAAGTGAGAATAAGGTGAGAAGAGATGATTAAATGCAAACCAACACAAGAAGATCCAAGAAAAATCCCAACTTTCTGAGAAAAGAAGAATCTTGGAAAAAGGGAGAAAAGAGATGAAGAACAAAGAAGAACAATAGATTTAAAGCGAGGAAAAACATATAAATGATTTAGAGAGATTTAAGCACAAAGTGTTTACAAATTTTTAAATCAATCTTAAAAACATGAAGAACACACAAAAAACACTACCTTAGGTAGTCCAAATGTTCTTGGTGGCTAAGAGGATGTATTTATACTAAAAGTCGGGGGTGAGAGGGTGCCCTAGAAGCCCTAAAACACATCAAGGTGGCCTGGAATCGACCCAAGGGAAGTTGGCATCGATCCCTGGGTCGATGCTGGGTCACGTTGGGCAGAAAGACTGTCAAGGGAAACCAACATCGACCCAAGGTTGGCCAGCATCAACCCCTAGGTCGATGCCAGATCTCCTTGACAGCCTTTTCTTTTTGTTCTTTCAATTACCGTTAGAATGATGAATTATTTGCATAGACTCTCTTCTCCACTTCTACTTGGCTCTTGATTCTCTTTGTTTTTTCACCGTTTAAGCATCAAGAATCCATCATCCAAGCTCTAAAGTTTCACATCCAAAGGTTGTACCTACAAATGCAAAAGAATGCAATGCAAAGACAAAATCCTACACTAGACTCAACTTAGAAACTTTATGAATTCTAACACGTAAATGCATTATATACAACCTACATACAACTAAAACACATACTAAATAATGCTAAATATGCGTTAAATTATGAACACATCAACTCTCCCAGACTTGTTTTTTGTTTGTCCTCAAGCAAACAAACAAGGACAATCCCGGAAGAGAAGTTTGAAAGTGGGAACACAAGACTGCAATAGAAAGAAATGCCTTATGCTCAATGTCCTAAAGATAAGTATTATAATGCATGGATCAACAAAGACTCAATGTACTTCGCCATATTCATCACAAAACCATCTCTAGGAACCTAGGCTAAGCATCCACAAGTCACTTCCTCAACCAATCACATTAACATTCAATTAAGCTTTCATGTGCGTTCTTTACTTATGGATAAAGCATCTAATTCGTTTGGCTTGGTAAGAGAAAGGCTAATGACAAGAAGAAGTGGTTAAAGAGAAGGTTTCACTCATATTTAAGGTGGTTTCTCTCAAAAACTAGTGCAAGACATTAGGCAAAAGCGAGGTGGAGAAAAAAAGTTTATGCATACAAGGTCTTACTTACATCTAATGATTCCCACCCAAAAATGTCTAAGTCTACTTAACTACCCTTTGTGTTTCCCATTAAGATCCTTGAAACCAAGATCCTTTTATCCAATTAAGCTCAGTTTTCCTTTAACCTTTGTAACAACTAGAGATTCATTTTCATTTTGCACTTAGCTTCCAACCTTATTTCTATCTTTATAGAGCCAATTTCTAATCAAACTTTTGATTCATTTTTCTTTTCTTAGACTTTAAGTATGGACTCTCTAAGCTTTTCTTTTAACTTGCTAAGGTTATAGCTACTCTTTTTCTAATCTCTAGCCTTTTTCTTCTTCTTTTATTTCTTTCCTTTTTTGGTTTTTTCTTTCTCTTATTCCCAACTCAAACCTTGGATGATCTAAAATTAAAGCTCTGCTTCCCATGGTTGAGATACCAGCATATTACCATACTCAAAAACCGAAATGAACATCAAAGAAAAACCTCCCTAAATTTCTAATTAGCCTTAAAGTGAGGCTAATCCTAAGGAAGCACTCCCTTGTCGTTCAACTTCTTTGCACACGGGTTTTTGCCCATGTGTGCACTTTCTTAAAGAGGCCTCACAATCAAATTATTATGGGTTTGAAAGAAAGGTTAAAGGGTTGATAAGGGTGAGGTAACTACTCTAAGAGTGAGAGTAGCCACTTGAGCTAAGAAGGGTGATAAAAATGGTAAACATAGCTCAAGTGTCTCGTGTTTATCCATGGTTAAGTATGACCAAGCCCATAAGCAAGATTAAGTCAAGATTAAGTTTCACTTAGTTGAAATTAGCCTTAGACGATAACTAGCTTCAACCTTCACCTAAAACTTTAAGAGGTTAATTCCAAAGATGGATTTTCCTTTGAATTCTAGGTGGTCTAAGCATTATTGTACTTCTAATGAGGACATTGATCATTAAGCAAGACTTAACTATCTACAAGGCTATTATATCATTGTTCCCTATGCAAAATGAAATCCTATATGCTCTTAACAACCTAAGTATTTACAAATGGATGCAATTTATATTCCATGATTTGAAAAAGAGATTCAATTATTTTTTGTTTTTGAAAAATATGCATATTTACAATGCAAGACTCAAATATGCATGAAGAAAGAGAAAACATCACAACTCAAAACATAATTAGTTCTAAGCCCCTCCCCGGACTTAAATTTCACCGTCTCGGTGAATTCTAAGCCGTAAGTGTGACCCTTTAAAAACACACATCAAAACAAAAATATGCAATGGTATTCACAATGGTTTGTAGGCGTACCTTTGGACACTCATATGTATGGGCGTCGAGTGGATGAAGTGTTGGAGTTGGGGTCGACTTTTGAAGAAGAATGCCTTTGAAAGCTTCTTTGTTCTCTTTGAGTATATTCCTATGTGCTTTTCTTATTGGTCTTCGATGTGAGTTTGTACCTAAACAAGAGAATTAGGTAATGTAAGTATGAAGAGACAATTAAATCCAAATGAAATACTAAGTGAGAGTATGAACCATGATCTATTTCAAACAAAAGTCAATACTCATTTGGTTCTACTCAAATCAACTAAGCAAAAATCATTCAAACAACTTACAAACTCAAGCTTAAATCAACATTTGTTTTCCTAAGCAATCATGTCAAATTCATTTCTTAAGACAAAATCAAACTCAAATTCTTGAACTAGACATTTTCCTATGTTATGTCTATTTCAAATTATCCACGGATTCGAACAAGTAACTTAGGAACTAGTCATTTATCACGAAGGTAAGATCAAATGCACCAATCCAATGCTATTATAATACCACACGAAATCGAATTCATGCATAAACACTACTCTTAGGCGTCCCTAATCAAGTGCCTAAATCAAATTTAAATCATCATTAGCAAATTGGACTTAGAAAGCATCTTAAATCATTAAGCTCAAATCCAAGGGCTACAAGCTTCTACCTCCCCTAAATATATTTTCAAGCCAACCAAGACACAAGAAAAATAAAAAAATTAACTTAAAGCATAATATAAAGCATATTCATGGGATTGCCTCCTAAGTGCGCTTGTTTAAGGTCATTAGCTTGACCGTTCTTCTTTCTTTTTAGTAGATGAAATGAAGGATCATCCTTTCAAAGTCGGGTCCTATCGGTGCCTTCTTCATAACATAATCCCTTATCTTAAAGAAGTTAGCAACTCCTTTACCTTTGTAGACATTCGGGTTGTAGCCGCCCTTGAAACTTGGAGATCCAAGTTCTTGCATGTTTTCTCCTCTAGCTACCCTCTCATCACGAGTCTTAGGCATTTCCTTTGCCTTTCCTTGGTACATTGTACCACTATACCTGATGTCTTTATCAAGATCGATCATAGGGTAAGATACTCCTTTGTTGACATATTTCAATGTCAACTTCTTCGCTTCACAATCTATTATGGCACATGTAGTTAACAAGAAAGGAGTTCCTAGTAGAATTGGAAATTTAGCTTGAGTGGATTTGTTGTCCATAACCATGAAGTTTCTCTCCAAATAATTGTTTCCCACTTTTAGTCTCACGTTTTCCAACCTTCCCATTGGAACTTTTAGGGTAACATCTCCCAAAAGCACGGGATTAGCACATTCCTTGATTTCACCTTTCAAACCAAGCTCCTTTACGCGGTCTAAAGAGATCACGTTCAAGTTAGCTCTAGTATCTGCTAGAGCATTCTCAAATTGGGAGCCTCTTAAAGCACAAGGCACCACTAACCTTCCTTCGTCATTACTCCTTTTTAAGAATTTCTCTCCCACTGTATAGATTGGGATATTGTTAGGTTGAAGCACTTTCTCTACCCTTTATGTGGTGGCTAATTTCTTTTAAAGCTTCTCCTTAACCCTTGCATCGATTTTGGCTAACTTGTATCATTCTTGAGGGATGTCTAAATCACCATCAAGCTTCATCTTACGATAGAGCACCCCTAAGATCTCCTTCTTATAGTTTTGAAGGTAAGACAAGTGATACTTTGTAGAAGAATAATCCAAGATGGAGAATTCCTCTTCGATTATGTCCTCCTCACTAGGCTCACCACTAGGAGGCCTTGGTTCTTCATCCTTTTTCTCAAATGTCTCTCTCCTTGAAATATTGAGTTTCTCTTCTTTTTTGAAGCTATCAGCCTTATCAACAAGCAAAGACTCTTCTTCTTCTTTCTCAATATTGACACTTCCCTTATCCAAAGGAGTGTCCTTTTTCTCAAGCTCCATTCCAATTGGAGCGTCTTTCTCTTCAATTTCAATGCCAAATTCGGCATGACCTTCCTTAAAATCCGGGTTCCTAATCAAGTCCACTTCCAAGCAATCAACAATCTCATCAAGAGGATTCAAAAATAAATTCTCAAAATCAGCAATAATCTCTCCTCTTCAAGAGTAAAGAAAATATTGTCCTATGGTTGAGGAGTGTGGTCGATCTATTCTAAGAAGGCATTGCAAAAATCTTTGCTTGATTCTCCCTTCTCTCTAGCTACTCGTTTTTTCTTACGGTCTAAGATCACATGTTTGTGTTGAGAGTCTATCACTTTGACACGTGAAGCAAGAGCTTCATGCTTGATATTCATATCATGGTAGATGGACTCTATCTTCACATTCATCTCCCAAAATTTCTTGTTGACCTCGACTTTTGTCACATTTTTTCCTTCCAGAAGCTTTTTGAGAATTGCATGATTTTCTTCTTCTTTGGTAGGACCAGTTTGTTGTTGATGCTTTTGGTAGCAGCCTTGCTTAAATTTGTATTGGTACCCTTGTTGGTTTGTCTTTGAAGGATAGACTTGATCTTTTGGATTCTGCATTAGTGCTTCAGTAGGATAAGTTATTGTTGAAAGGCTTGTACCCTTGGTTGAAGGGTTTTTGGTAGTACCCTCCTTGTTTGTAGCTTACTTCCTCTAAATTCTCAACCTCTTGTCCTTCGACTTCGGTTTCTGCAAAGTGAACACTTCTTCTTGTTTGTTTTATGAGCCTATCAACTTTATCACTTAGCTCCTTGATCTTGTCTTCCTTAGATCTGGTTCTCCTCACCGTTCTATCATAATCATCCCCATCGCAATTATCGCTTTGGGCAAGGTTGTCTATGAGCTTCTCTCCTTGATCGGTAGAAAGACTAACAAAGCTTCCCATGGAGGCGGTGTTCAAAGCCAATCGGTACTTGTCTTGGACACCTGACGTTGAGGTTTTCTTGGTGTCAAAGTTTAATATTCATAAAACCTAATACCCTACGCTCAATCCCGCAAGAGAACGGGGTCAATTGTAGTATTTTAGGGTCGTCCAAGGATTTAGAGGCTTGTGCTAGTAGAACTTAAACAAGGAGAATATACTAAGGGTTCTAGTCTAGAAGGCGATCTAGTAAGAAATTGTCACGAGTCTCTACTAAAATTAATCGAAATCAAAGGTAGTCATGGTGATTGTGCATAAAAGAAATCAATAACAAAAAAGCATAAAAGTAAAAGGAAGCAAAGAGTAAACTTGGATCTAATCAAAAGAAAGATAGGATCTTGAGACAATAGTTACGGGTTCGGGTTCAATCTAAGGACATAATGGATTTGGGTAAGACTTTATTAGAGGATCGAAGCTATTCCTAGACCAAGGGTCCCTTAATAATCTATCAAACCACTCTCGTGATGGAGATCTATTCACCTATACACACTACAAGGCTCAACTCTCATTTGTTGCCCATCTAAGNAAGCATTCATGTGATAGTATACCTTAAGCCCTTTAAGTCATCTAGCACCTAGGTAACATCCACTCTCATGGGCCCAAGTGAAGGACATAG
>OVAN01015265.1:0-11437 GCA_900406275.1 Anastatica hierochuntica
TGCCGCAATTTTCCTCAGCTTGTGTTCGGCCAAGAAGCAGAGTCGCGCTTGCTTTTGACACCCCCAGATTACGCTGATTCCGTAGGGCGTTGGGAACTTGGTTTCCAGGTGGTAGGTCGATGGGACTGCCTTCATGGAGTTTATTCATGGTGTTCACAAACTTCAATTGATCAATCCATTTAAGCTAACGAAATAGTCAACATTAATTAAAACGGTTGACTTTTTGAGTTTAAAATAGTTTGGTCAGCACTAGCTTGAGATTAAAAGAACCATTTTTAAAAATTTTGTTATTTGTTTGAGTAATTTATAATAATTATTTTGCCTAAATTAAAAGTTCACTATTCTTTTGGCACTTTTTAATTTGCTAAATATTTGAGAAAAATAAATAAGACGATAACACAATCTTTCCTGGCAACATCTATAGGGCATGATATATCTAGTTTTTTACTAACTGTAAACATTGTTTTTAGTTTTTTTTGATGTTTTTTAGAGTCTTTTCTCTATGATTTCTGATATTATAGGTATTTGGACATTTTCGGAAAAAACATGAAGAATTTTCAAGATATAGAGAAAATTTGTGTATTTTTTGGACAATGATTATTTTCAGAAAAAGTAGGAAAATAAGGTTTGAATTGTGATATATTATGATAATATTAAGGAAGAATACTACAGAATAAAATGAAACAAGTATGATTCTTTATTTATTTATGGTAAAATGTAGTGAATACAAAGAATAAAATCAAGACTAGATATCATTTCAAGGTTGGTGACACCTTTATTTGTAAAGAATTGACTAAAATTCTTAGGATTATTAGATATTCTTGAATCGTAGGTTGATTTGTTTTTATGTTCAACATATATTGTTTATTTAAGTCGATTTTTCCTCAATGAATGATTTTTATCTGTAACCGAGATTTCTTTGAGCTAACAGAGATCCCCTTGCCTAGATCAAGAGTTCAGGGAGTGTGTAACACTATTCTTAAAGATTGTACAAGAAAATTTTGCATTATCGTTTTATTTATTTCTTTTCAAAATATTTCGTGCTATTTATTTCTTTCGAGATATTTTGCAAAATGAAAAGTACAAAAACATGACAAGCTCGTAAATTATGATCTTTTTAAATGACCTAATAAATAAAGAACTTTTTAAAACTGGTCTTTTTAATTACAAACATTTGTTGACCAAGCCATTTAAAACTTGAGAAAAAGTCAACTGTTAAAATTAACTAACGTTGACTTTTTAGTTAGCTTAAATGGCTTTGTCAACTAAAGTTTGAGTTTAAAATGGGCAATATCAAAAAGTTGAGGTTTAAAGTGGGCAAAAAAAATTGAAGGTTTTTTGGCTTCGATTTGAAATTTGAGGTTTTTTGGCAGTTTTCCCGAATACAATACACGACTATCCTTTCACATTTTATTTGTTGAAATGTTATACTATATTGGAACAAAAACCTGTTTACAAGTGTTTGGGGGGGGGGGGGGGTTGGGGNTTCGATGGAGAAGAACAAGAACAAAGATCAAAGGTTTTTAGGGTTTTGGAGAAAGAGATGAGCGAAAAGAGATAAAGAGATAAGTAAAGGATTCTTCTTTATTGATATTCAAGAGAGATCGAGTACAATAGTAGGTTTTTGTGTCAAAGCTTTCGGATCCCTGAATTAGGGGTCTTCCCTTTGTATTTATAGCCTTCGAATTAGAGTATTTCAGTATATTTTATGAATAACTTCTATACTCAAGCTTATCATACAAAAGGAATATTTTCCTAGATTCATTGAGATATTTATTCTTATCTCTTAAGATCTTAGACCGACTAAGGGGATATCCGCCCAACCTCGGCTATGACCTCGGCTTGGCAGTGGTGTCATTGGCTATGGCCTTGGTTAGCACCTTCAACTAGGGGGTTTATTTATGTCTCCTTGGTCTAGCCTATCGCTGGACTCTAAGAGAATAAAATTACCCCCAACAGTTGCCTCCCACTCTTCATTTACCACTAGTGGAATTTGAAGAGTAGATTATGTCTTAAAAGATTTAGGTTCATACCTTAGTTTTAGATCTACTTTGCAAAAATAAAGAAATAAGAGTAGCTCCCGCCATGGCTCTCGGTGCTATGGCTTCATCCTTGGTGAGTTCCATTAGCGCTTCGTGGACCGCATCTTTTTGATGAACTCTTGGACTTGAACTCCATGGCATAATCTAGGCTTCTCTTATTTTTGTCTTCAGCCCATTTCCTTTAGGGTTAAATAGGCGGGAAACTGATGAGTCTTAGCCATTTCACTTTTTTGCTTGACTCCGAAAAGTCAAATTAGGGTTTTCTCTCGAGAGGCCACCATATTTTCTGCTCTTTCCGGTAAGTCTTAAGCATATTTCCGGTAGATATGGCTTTCTCTCACTCTTAGTAGTGGTTGTGTCGAGGCGATAACAGTAGATCTTTGATTTTGACTTAGGGATTTCACCGTTGATGATCTTTTCCATGGATCTTTGAGCGGTTTCTAACCGGTTATCAGTTGAATCCACAGATCTCTAACGATTTCTGTCGTTCGCGTCTCTACCGCTTCAACTATCAATACTAAGGTAACTCTTCTTTGACTCTTTTCTTGCGTCATTAGAGCTTTTCTTAGGGTCCTGATTGATCTTCGTTTGAAGAAACACGACTTTTTTAGAATGTCTTCAAAGGTTTTAGTAGACCCCAATCCGCCGTCAATCCTTGATCAAAGATCGTTGGAAGAAGCGCGGGTTCTCTTTGCCCTTCCGCCAAGTCTTCAACTCAGATGTGCTGACGCTACCCCAAGGGTTGCCAACTGTGATCCCTTGGACATTGCAATATACGAAGTGTATTTAGAGGCTGTTTTTTGGAGGTCACTGCCTTCTCTAGTGATAGTGATGGTTAATAGACTTGGGATCTGCCCCAGTTAATTCTCTCCTCCTGCTTTCCGTATTCTGACGTATATACAAGCCTTGTCAGAGTTAACCTCTATTTCGATGGGAGTAGATGAGGTCATTTACACCTACTACTTCTTCTACGACCAGAGCGAACCTTTGAGGTATCATCTTCACACCAGAATGGGCAAGGAAGCCTTGGTGGATGACAGGGCTCATTGTGTTCGGAGGACCAAGGATGAGATCTGCAGAAATCGCTACTACCTTCTCTCTTTGGGAGATAACCCACGATTTTTAACTCTTAGGGAACACAAAGGTTTGTAGACTTGATTCTGTTAGACATTTCTTGACCTTGTTAACACCTTACTTTGTGCTTGCTTTGTTGTTGTGCAGAAGTCAAGACTTCGTCACCAGAGTTGGGTAGGTAAGGAGTGGAGGCGATCTTGAGACTCCCCAGGAGCTGGAGGGCGATTGACTTCCTTGCTACCGAGCACAGTTTGGGAAACACCTCTATCTTTGGTAATTCCTCTATGATTCTTCCCTAGGTACTTTGATTGGTTGCTTTCCTTCATTTTGCTCCTTCGTTTTTTACAGGAGCAGACATGAGCAAAAGACCTGCGAACACGACCTCTACGGCTCTCAAGAAGTACATAGAAGGCAGTTCCAAATTGGTGGTTGGTAGACGTTGAAGCCATCTATGATGAAGTCCCTACCAATGAGAGCAAGTCCTAGGTCAAGAAAAGGGTTGGGGCTCCAGCCGCTTCCCTCGCTATCAAGAAATCTCGCTCCGTCAAGGAGGTTTCTTCGACTCCAGCTTCCACTGAGGCTCCCACTTCTCGCCAGGATGCCCTTATTGACTACCTCTTGGCTGTTGGTATCGCTGACATAATGGAGAAGCAGGCACGTTCCGGGGAGGACCTTTGCTTCAAGGCTCTCGGGGTAAGCGTCCAATTAGCTTCCTTTCTAATGCTTTAGGTGGTTGTTAACTTCAGTTTCCTTTGCAGATTTTCTTTGCTGCCTTCCTTAAGCATGACGACACAGGGGCCCTAAAAGAGGTGGTGACCAAGGCTCGACGAGCTAGTGGAGATGGCTTGAAGGAGCTTTCAGTCGAGAAGAGAAGGATTGGAGCTTTGCAAAAGAAGTCGGAGGACATGAGTCGCGAAGTCAGGGAGCTCAAGGAAGCGCTAGCGAATGCTCAAGGAGAGGCAGACTGCTTTGCTACTCTGGTGGAGGCTAAAACCAAGGAGGCGGACAGAGCTATAGCCAAGGCAGAGAAGGCTGAAGGCATGGCAGAAGTGAGGGCCAAATGGGAAATGGCTAAGGACTTCTTTACTAGGGCTCACAAAGACTGGCCATTGGCCAATTTTGACTATGGGGTCCAAGAGGTGCGCCGCTTGGAGGCCTTGGCTGAGAGAAAGACCGCTCCTCCTATGGAAGTGACGCTGGCAACCCTGGCTAAGGGCGATCCTGATTTCCCAATCCTTGAGGCCCCTCCTCCAATGAACTCCTCTGATGAAGAGAAAAAGGAAGAAGAAGGCGCCCCTAAGGGGTGAAAAATCATTTTCTTTTGTTTTGCTGTGTAGGCATTGGCTTGGGCCAACGTCATTGCTTGTCTCGTAAGGTCCCCCTTTTGGGCGTGGTACTCTTTTGGGCCTTCGTGCCTATGAACTCTGCCCTTGGGCTGAAAAGCCTCTAAACTTTTCTAGGTCCTTGAGACCTAGAACTTTTAACTTTTGATGGGTCGCTAGAGCTTTTGTCCCATTTTCTGCTTGGCTTCTTCTTGCTGCTTTTAACCCTTTCAACTCTTTATTGCTCGGTCATCTTCTTAGTCTATTATTTTGGTAGACATGCTCTATCGAGGAGACGCCAAATCAACATTATAGCCTTGGTGAACCGCAGCAGAGGCTTTTGCAATGAATGGGTTTGCGCTGGTTGCGCTAGATCATCTTCGTACTTCTTTTATGAAGGTGTAGACTATGGATATTGGATCCGTCTTTTAGATGTATGGTCCTGTTAGCTCCATGATACAGGTTAGCTCCTTGCGCTCTCTTTTAAGTTCTAGAGCTATGTTGATCTCTGGGCATGACATCCAGATTTATGGGGCTCTCAACCTCGGGCGGCTAAAGCACTCTGTTATGTTGGTTCTGGTCGCTCTGTTGGGGCCTAGATATCCATGGCTTTGGTAGGTCCATGATCTTTTGTCGTTTAACCTGCATTCAAAGAAAACATGGGGCACTTGGCCCTGGTGGATTATGGTCTCTGGGGCATTAGATTTACAAATTTTTAAATTTTATATCTAAGCCCGGGGGCACATGGATTTAGAGAACCAAGAATCTGTTGTGGTCTTAACCAAGAGTGGGGCATCAAGCCCTTAGTGAACCATGGGTTCGAATCTATCAGACTACGAGAGTATGATTTCTATGAGCTAAGGTCCTGCTAATTATACGTCGTACGAGTCGTGAATTCATAAGTGTTTGCTTAACAAGCCTTAGTCTCGATTGAGATCTATGTTTTAATACATAAGATCGGTGGACACACCTGCCTCTTGGCAAAAGGACTCTTTGGACATTTAGTCCCTGGGCGAAAGCCTTATTTACACGTTGTGTCAGATTTTTTGCTAGCTTTATTATGACCGACCGATTTTAAGTTTTTCTATGAGCTACGTAATGAATGGACAGGGGTGCACATATCCATTAGTTTTGCTAACTCATAGTTTTGATGCATTGCATCTACCATCATTAGGATTTGGTTTGCATTTCGCCATGGCCTTTCAACCATGGTTTTTTGGATCTTGTCTGTACTCTGCCATGGCCTTTCAGCCATGGTTTTTAGGATCTGATCTGCATTAGATGGACCATAGTTAGGAGCCCGTCCGCATTCCGCCATGACCTTTCAGCCATGGTTTTTAGGATCTCGTCCGCATTATATGGATTTTTTTTTGGCACAAGGCCTTAGTAGATTCTTGAGGAGTTTTCAAAGATGGTTTATCTTTTTTCTCAAAAGGAAACCATTTTTCTTTTATTTCAAGAATGTATTTCAAGACCTGCAGTTTCTTTTGTCAAAGAATAGCGGGAGCTTTCATTACATAATTTAATTCTAAGAAAAACGATGGCCATCTCATGGCTGAGAAGAAGCGCCACGGGTTATACCAAGACCTTCTTGCATAGAATCGGTATTCCAACTATGGATGGCATTCCAGCAGTTGCGTCGTTTTGTACCCCCGTGCTCCCGTCAGGCTCGTCTCTTTCATGCGGCATTGCCCCCTGTTCGATGTATGGCAGTATTCTTTGAGGGTTGCTTTCTTGGTGCAATGACTTGGCAGAGATCTCCATGGCGGTGGCCATCGAGCGGGGTTTTGGAGCAATGGCTCTAAGGGTTCCATGGTAGCATGAGCGGGTCCGTTCCTGATCTCCTCTGATCTCCCTTATTCCCGAAGGTGTTGGAAATTTCAAGGATTGATGTAGAGTCGATGGAAAAACCTTCATATCATGTATCTTGGGCCTCCCCATTATTGCGCTGTATGCCGAGGAGCAATCCATAATGAGGAACTTGGTCTCATTATTTTTGGTGATTTCTTCTTTGTTTAGTCCTAAGCCTTCAAAGGCGTTGGTGAAGATTATATTAGTTGAGATGCCATTGTTGATGAGGATTCGCCTCATGAGGCAGTTCGCAACTTTCAGTGATATCACAAGGGAATTGTGATGCGGAGTTATCACTCCTCCTTCGGTATTAGTTGTGAAGCTTATTATGTCGGGGCCATTTTCGCGTTCTCTGCTAACGGCCATGACATCTACTCCACGGTTGATCTTGGCAGCGCGAGTGCTTCTCTAGGCAGCAGAGATTGTCACCTCTCTTACTTCTGGTCCTCCATTAATGAAGCTGACGTCATAGCCGTGCCTTGATGAATCAGTTCTTACCCCCATGGGAACGCCATTCTTTGTCTGTTCATGAATGAGCGCCCTTGCTCTGTCTGAGAGGAACTCTCGTAGGTATCTCTTTCTGAGCAACTCATTCACTTTGAACCTTAGGTGGAAGCAATCCTCTGTTAGGTGGTCGTGGTCATGGTGAAAATCGCACCACTAAGATGTGTCTCTCATGTGCTGGGTGGCCTGCATCTTTACAGGCCACTTGACTTTTTTGGTCAAGCTTCCCATCTCAGACACTATCTCAGTCGGGGATATCACCATGCTCGACATGTCGGGCCAGGTCATGGGCAAGTACTTCTTGTGCTCCACTTTTGCTAAGGCCTTTGGCCATCCTCTTGGGGCCACCCTTAGCGGAATTTTCAGTTACAGACTTAGCGTTGGATTTATCATCCCTGGCGGCCTTGGAGTGACCAAGCCCTTTGGGGTGATTTCTCTGCGTCAGTTGGGCCTGATAGGCTGGGTCCTCCTCACATTTAATTTGGGCCCAAGCTTTAGAGAGTACGTCCTCCATGATGTGGTAGGGGTACTTGGTGAGGTCCTTGTACAGGTCACCATCATGCAATAGCCCTTGCCTAAAGGCTGAGATGGTTGTGGTGGCAACGCCGTTAGGGACCGACACCTTCACCCCCATTGAATTGGTGGAGATACTCCCTCAAGCTCTTGTCTAGGCGTTGCTTGATCTGATAGAGATCATCGGAATCACGTTTCAAAACTCGGCTGCTAGCGAATTGCTCGACGAAGCTATCCGTTAGCATGGCGAAGGAGTTGATGGAGCTGTTGGCTAGGTTGGAGTACCACAACAACAATGGGTCTGTGAGTTGCTCCAAATCCTTTGCACATACAGACCTCCAGGTGCTCATAGCCGATGGGGGCGGTGAGCATGCATTGGCAATACTGCGAGATGTGCGTGTCTGGATCGATGGTCCCGTCGTATAGAGTCATGGTTGGCCAAGAGAACCTCTTGGGGACTTCATCGTAAGCAATAGCGTCAACGAAGAGCGTATCTACGTAGGAGTCGAGAGTGCTCCTGATAATCAGTGTAGCTACTCCCGACAGGCGCTTTATCACGTTATCCATGGCTTCTAGCCCCCCGTTAGCATGGCTTTTACACCTAGGACCTTGTTAGCATTTCCCTCGTAGGGTTTGCTAGGGCCGCTATGATGGTGAGAGCCAGGGTTTTGGGTTAGCCCTGAGCTTGGAGTCTGATGTGTTCGAGCCTCCTTAACAACTTTCGGTGGCATTTCGCGTAGGGTCTGCATCGATGGGACATTCCTTTTAAACCTATCACGCCTTTCGCCGTCTTCGTCATCACCTTTGAGTGTATCAACATCTGTCTTTGCCGTCACGACTTTGAGAACCGCGTTCTCGTCTTCTAACTTCATTAGACGATTTCGTTCTCCCTCAGTTTCGCCGTGATCAGCTCGTACTCCTGCAGCTTTGCCACGCTTTGCTCGTGCTCTTGAAGCTCTGCCTCGATCACTGCGTCATCGGCCGTCTCATGTACTTGTTCCTCGGTTTGAATCATAGTTATTTCCTCGGATGTGTATTCGAGGTTTTTACTACTTTCTAGTTCGGATGAACTACCAGATTCGCTCATCTTTGTCTCTTTGTTCTTGTTGAAATCTCTCCCTCCTTCTAGCGCCAAACTGTTTGGGGGGGGGGGAGTTTGGTGATTTTTCGATGGAGAAGAACAAGAACCAGAGATCAAAGGTTTTTAAGGTTTTTGAGAAAGAGATGAGCGAAAAGAGATAAAGAGATATGTAAATGATTCTTCTTTATTTATATTCAAGAGAGATCGAGTACAATAGTAGGTGTTTGTGTCAAAGCTTTCGAATCCCTGAATTAGGGTTCTTCCCTTTGTATTTATAGCCTTTGAATTAGAGTATTTCTGTATATTTTATGGATAACTTCTATATTCAAGCTTATCATACAAAAGGAATATTACCCTAGATTCATTGAGGTATTTATCCTTATCTCTTAAGATCTTAGATTGAATAAGGGGATATTCGTCTTACCTCGGCTATGACCTCGGCTTAGAGGTGGTGTCCTTGGCTATGGCCTTGGCTAGAACCTTCAACTAGGGGGTTTATTTATGTCTTCTGGGTCTAGGCTAGGGTCGAACTCTAAGGGAATAAAAATATCCCCAACAACAAGAGTTGTGACTTGTCCTAGAATTCAGAAACTATTAAAAAAGAAAAAATTAAAGAGAGAAAAAAGAGGTTAAAAACATAGCAGAGAGGTTTAGTGTAGCATCGCGAGCTGATTGAAAGCATGAGGAGCGAATCTGGTTCAGCTGAGCATCGTAAGGAAGAGATATTATGACGAAAAGCTCAACCAATGGTTTTAATAAGAGCAGCTGCACTAACAGCTTGTCGGCCATGGCGGCGATTGTTTCTTTCTTGCCATAGCTAATGTATAACTGCTTGAAAAGTAAACCAAAACAAAACGCGAGTATTATCTCTTTCCGAAGAGTTAAGAAGATGAGGAATAATGATGGAACAAACACAAGATTAATTTGCCGCCATTAACCCTTTTGAAATCTTGTACTAAACTTGAGAAGAGTAGGAGCATTCAAAGAACAAATCTCATTTGTATCACATGGTGCAGAACAAAGAACAAAAGCTGCCGAGAGAGAGGGATTCGAAGCTTACATTCGAACCCCCATGGAAAAATGATCCTTAAAAGCAAGCAAAGCCATGAAAGTGTGTTTTTGCACCGCATTTGTGAACCAAACTGCATCAGACAAAAACACTCTCTGGTGAGCTTTCCTGAGTGGTGAATAAGTGTGCGAAGAAGAGAACTAGGACTTGAAGATACATTTATCCCATTGATGTGCATAAGTTTTTATGCATTTTAGAACTCATTTATTTTATGTTTTAGATGCATTTAGGGTGTAAATATTGCATATAAGTCTTAGAATGCATTAGTTTGAGTCTAGAGTCTAGTCTAGGAACATATTGCATTTGCATATCATTTTCTTTGCATTTATAAGTGCAACTTTGGAGATCAATTCGAGAGCTTGACATGATGGATTCTATAGACTAAAAGGACCAAGAATCAAAGGGATTTAAAGGCTAGAAGCAATGGGAGAAGATGGGATCAAAAGAGGATATCAACTGGAGAAGGCACAAGCCACAGACTGTAAAAGGAACCAGCCATCGACCTGGAGGTCGATGCCTGGTCTCCTAAGGTTGATGGCTGGTCTCCTTTACAGAAACAATCCATCTTTCTGCTAAGTACAACGCCCCATCGACCTCAGGCAACCAGCCATCAACCTGGGAGGTCGATGATGTGTTGCATTTACCCGAAAAACACCCTCCTTCCACCTATAAATACCCATTTAACCTATTTTTATGTATCCAAATTTAATCCAACAGTTTTATAAGTTTTCTCCTTCATCAAGATTGTATTTTTATGCTTTCTCTCTTGATCTTTAGATCAAGAGTCTCTCTTTTAAGTTTGGATCTAGGATCAAACATCTATCTTTATCTATGAAATCTATCTTTTTCTCTTCATCTCTTTCCTTTTTCTTCTTTATGTTGTGTGAGTAGTCTTTTTGATGGAACCAAGGATTTTAAGATCTACTTAGATTAGGTTGTGATATGGTGTTAGGGATAGCTAATCTTAAGTTTCCTCAGGATTTGGAGTGCTTAATGCTAAGTTTTAGAGTAGCTAACTAAGATCTAGTTATGTATGCATTTCTCGTCCAAGAGGTGTTCGATGAAATGTCTAGTAGAACCAAATACTTGCTATTTCAATCTAGCCAATGAGAATTGTTTGCTAGATTGATTAGTGACTATATGGGCTTGCTCTTAATAATTCCTAATCAATTTATCATTTGCAACAAATGAGAGTTGAGTGAATGCGATTGATAAAGAAATGACCTCTTGCTATGAGAGTGGATTAGGCTAGTATAGCCTCTTGTCAACGATTTGTGCTCAATAGCTCGATCTAACACCTATATCACCATCTTTCTAAGTAGATCCATTATAACATCCTTTGGTCCATCATCTTAGTTTATAGTTTATTTCAAGTTTGCACCTTTAAGTTTATGTTTGCTTCCTTTATTTAAGTTTATTGTCTTATTTAAGTTGTTTACTTTCTTGTCCTGGTTTCATTTATAGATTATTGTCTCTAGGCTTTTATATGCTAAGGTTAGAGCTAATCCTTTTATAATCTCTAGTTCCTTTTCTTCTTCTTTTCTTTCTTTCCCTTTTTTATTTTCTCTTTCTTTTATTCCCAATTCAAACCTTGGATGATCTAACTTTTAAATACTACTTCCCATGGTTGAGATACCAACACATTCCCATACCCAAAGCCAAAATGAACATCAAAGAACAACCTCCCTATATTTCTAATTAGCCTTAGAGCGAGGCTAATCCTAAGGAAGCACTCCCTTATCGTTCAACTTCTTTGCACACGGGTTTTTGCCCATGTGTGCACTTTCCGAAAGAGGCCTCACATTCAAATTAAGAGGGGGTTTGAAAGGAAAGTCTAAGGGTTGATAAGGGTGTGGTAACTACTCTAAAAGTGAGAGTAGTCACNTGGTAACTACTCTAAAAGTGAGAGTAGTCACTTGAGCTAAGAAGAGTGGTAAAAATGGTAAGCATAGCTCAAGTGTCTCGTGTTTATCCACGGTTA
>OVAN01015266.1:0-11437 GCA_900406275.1 Anastatica hierochuntica
AACCTCCTGTGCCTTCGTTTCATCGAGAAAATCTGATACACCTCCGTCAGGGCAAAGATCGATTGATCCAGGGACAGGGATTGATCGATCCTTGTCTTTTTTTCCTGATCGCTTGATCGCTTCAGATGATTGATCAATCGCCAAACTTCACAATTTTCTATGGGCTTCTGAGACATGGATCGACCGATCAAGGGGGTACGGATCGACCAATATCTGTCCTAGACGATTTTTAATCGTTTTTTTGCTTCGAACTGTGATAGCATTGCAGTACTCCTTCGGGTTCTTCTCCGGTTTGGCTGGAATGACACCTGGGAGAGCTCTGTTTCTCGCAGAAGTTTGGGCAACCTGTGTTTCCAGAATCTTCATTCAAACACTCATAGCCTCAAACTTCCCATTGAGGTCACTGTACATGTTATCGAATTTCTGATTGATCTCCGCAGTAGACTTAGTCTGATTCTCCAGCACTTGGTGAAGCATTTGTTTTAGATCACTTTCTTCAGAAGATGCAAAAGCTTTTCCTTGGTTCTGATTCTGATACCCCGACTGATAATTGTTCTTGAATCCTCCTGTAGCAAACTGCTTCTGTTGATAGCCATTGTTTTGATTCTTGTTCTGAATTCCAGAGTTGAAGACACTCTGATTCTGATTGTATGGCTTATTCTGGAACTGATTCTGTTGGTTGAAACCTCTGTTACCAATGTTTCCTTGACCTCCAATGTAATTCACATATGCTTTTCCACCATTTAGCTCCTCAGACATGTATTCTTTTTACATCTACCCCATTTTCTGCTCTCGAAGCACAGGTGCTTCGTTCTGCTCACCAACAAAGTTCACTCCCTGCTGATCTCTCCTTATTAGCTCATCGAGCTTTATCTGTAGATCATCAATTCTCTTCGCTTATGATGTCACAACTCCTCTACCTCGATCCTAGTCTGATCTGTGATTGGCTTGACTATTAGCCATTTTATTCACCAATTGATAAGTTTCCTCCACAGTCTTGGTACTGAAATCACCATTGCTCGCGGTGTCCATAGCATTCTGATACTTCTCCTCAACACCATTATAGAAAATGTTAAGGAGATTCCAATCTGAGAACCCATGATGAGGACAATCATTGAGGTATTCTCTGAATCTTTCGCAAGCTGCATGAAAGCTCTAAGCACCCAATTGGTGAAATCCTGCAATCTTATTCCACAGAGACATAAACCTTGATTTTGTGAAGAAACGACCTAGGAAAGCAACATTGATCTCGTCCCGTGTCCTCAGAGAATCAGGCTCTAGGGCATTGTACCATCTTGTAGCCTTGTCATTCAGAGAGAAAGTGAACAACCTACATTTCAGAGCTTCAGCAGGCACTCCGTTGTGCTAGATAGTATTGCAGATGAGTTCAAACTTATCCAGATGGTGCATTGGGTTCTGTGATGGCAACCCATGAAACTGATTCTTCTGCACCAAGTTAATGAGACTAGTCTTGATCTCAAAGTCCCTTCTCTCAATAGGATGCAGACGAATCCCAGCACGATTCGCATAAAAGGCCTCTGGAGTGTCATATTGCGCCAAAGTCATCCTTTGTTGAGGTTGATTTGCGCCTTGTTGCCCCTCAGCTGCAACATTTTGCTGGCCAGCTTGCTGAGCACTAGCATTAGCACCACCTCCAGCAGGTGGGTTAGCTCCTGGAAGAGCTTTAGAAAAGAGAGGATTTTGATGAACTTGAATGGGTTCTCCCAAGTTGTCACCCATGATTTGAGCAAACTCAAATTCTTCAATAACCTCCAGCAACTTCTCTCTCTTCTTCTATCTCTCTAGATGCGAAGGTTCAGGTTCGAATTCAGCAAGATTTTCGGTCCCTTGGCTTCTAGTATGAGGTCTGTTCATGCATCTGAAAGCACAAAACCAAAGAAGAAAAAAGAAGATATTAAAAAAAATAAAGAAAAATTCCTTATGCACGCAATGATCCTATGTTTTAAGACTCCCTATTAGTCCCCAACAACGGCACCAGAAAATTTGATAGCTCAGGTTTTCACCCGAGATAATACTGCAAGCGCACAAATGTATGTTGTAGTGGTTTGGGATCGAATCCACAGAGACCAAAAGTAGCACGAAGAATATAGAATCAAACAACGAGCTAAAGCTAAAAAGATGTTTTTAAAGATGATGCAAATATCAAAAATCAAGAAAGCAAAGAAATGCAAGCAGCAAACGACGAGGTTGTAAAACAATCAAAGAAGTTTTGGACATCGGGTATTCTCAGGGGAAACAAATTCATTTTTGATTCAAATTATAGACTAGGGAGCAAGTTAAGAACCGTCTTGAACTCAAATTCTAATTTAGAACTGATCTACTTCCGTAGTATCAACACCCTATGTATTAGAAATCTCGAGACTAACTTCCGTTGACCCTCGATTTCTAATCATGCATTACTAACAGATTTGATATGTTCACAATTTACTTAAACATCAACTTCCATTGGCTTAAGAAGAATTGCTCATCTAAGATTCTTTCAGGCATTTAAATAAACACTTTCCAGGTGTTAAATTAACAGAAACTAAGTGATCAGTTTAATTTTAGGCATTACGATCAATCATAGATGAAGATCCATTAGATTAAATCCCTATTCATGTGATTCTATATCAACAACTCATGAATCCCTATGTGAGAATCCATAAACCCAACAAACAGACTACTCTCTCATGGAGATTGCAAAAACACAAATCAAATTCAAGAGAGACATGATTGTATTAAGCAAAAACAAGAGAAAAAGGGTGCCGAAAACTTCTCGAGTCGAAGAACAAAGAAGCTTCTTCTCCCTAGGTTACAAATCTCTCTAAGCTCTCTAAAAGTCTCTAAAAGTGCATAATGAAACAGGAAAATGAGTCTAGGTCTTTTGATAGCAATCCGGTCTGAAATAAGTTCGGTCTGGTTCTTCGTAAAATCGGTTCGCAACTCGTGACTGGGATTTGTCGATCCGGGGACATGGATATGTCGATCCTTGTACAAATTCCTGGGTATTTTCCAGCATTTCACGAACACTTCTTTCTATGCTTGAAATCCATCCAATATGCATTCTTTTCGCACATTCAATCTCGATTCCTGTAAAAATAACAAAGAACACAAATCCGCGTCAAAACGATCCGAATACATACTAAAAAACCATAAATCTCGTGTAAAAAACCGTAGTAAAAACTACTAAAATACTGACACGTCAGNGTAGTAAAAACTACTAAAATACTGACACGTCAGACTCCGGCTAGTAAAAGTTGTTAAAGCAAAGAAGATCAATGTCTTTTTCGATTCGCAGTTGGTAGCCAACTAATTCAATGGCGATTACGAAGCTCGGGATGACCGGATGGCCGCTTATTTGAAGCTTGTTCGGGAGGTGGCGTCAACTTTCGAGGGCTTCACGTTAGTGAAGATCCCTCGCAAGGAAAACACACAGCAGACACATTGGCAGTTCTTGCCTCCGCTTAGGAGGAGCACCTCAATCGCATGATTCTGGTGGAGACAATAGTCAAACCCAGCATCATTCACATCCTTGTTCACACCAACGGCGATAGACTGGAGTTGGAACTCGAGACCACACAAGTTATGTCACTTCATGAAGACGACCTAGGCGAAGACCCTAGTTCCCACATCCTTGATGGAATTGGCGACGAAGACGATTGGAGGTCGGAGCTCCTGGTTTATATTGTCGATGGGACAGTGCCCGAGAACAAATGGCAAGCTCGGAAGCTGAAAAAGCGGAGTGCAAGGTATACCGTCTACGAAGATAAGCTATTCCAGAGAAGTGACATTGGCGTCCTCTTGTATTGCATACATGGGGAGGAGGTAAAACAGGTTCTTAAAGAAGTTCATTATGGCGTCAACAAGAACCATGCAGGAGGAAAGTCGTTAGCACAAAAAATAAGAAAACATGGGTATTATTGGCCAACGATGGACAAAGACTGTTTTCTTACTCTCAAAAATGCGAAAGGTGTCAGAGGTATGCACCGGCGATCCACCAACCTACCGAGTTAATGAAGTCTGTCATGACTCCCTACTCATTCATGTGGTGGGCAATGGATATCGTCAGGCCTCTTCACAAGTCAAACAAGAAGCAGTACGTGCTCGTGGTGACGAATTATTTCACAAAGTGGGTCGAGGCTGAGGCGTATGCAACTATAAAGGACACACAAGTAATTGACTTCCTTTGGAAGAAAGTTCTGTGCCGACACGGGATCCCATACGCCATTGTAACAGATAGTGGTCCCCAATTCACCTCCAAGCAGTTCGAGAACTTCTATGCAGTCTACAAAATCACGCTTCAGTACTCCACGCCTCATAACCGACAAGGGAATGCCCAAGCCGAGGCCACCAATAGAAGAATAGTCAAAGGCCTCAAGAAGAGACTGACATCTAAGAAGGCATATTGGTCATACGAGCTCGATGGCTTCCTTTGGTCGCATCGAACCACGCCACAACGAGGGACCCAACAGTCACCTTACTCCATGGTGTATGGGGTCGAAGCCGTAATCCCCGCCGAGGTGCGAGTCCCGACGTTGCGAAGAACAGTGCTTCCAGGAAATGAGTCGGTTAATGAAAAAATGTTGAGAAACAATTTAGACACCGTCGAGGAGCAGAGGGAGTTAGACCTCATACGCCTGCAAGCCTACTACAATCAGGTCGTGCGGCACTACAATAAGCGGGTAAATCCATGAGCTTTCTAAGAAGGAGATTTGGTGCTACGAAAAGTGGTGGAAAACACGTCCAAGTACTGTGCTGGGAAGCTCAGAGCGACATGGGAGGGGCCTTATAGCATTGCCAGGGTTGTTAAGCCGGGAATTTACGAGCTCCTCAGCATGGATGGCACGCAGGAGCCACGACCATGGAGCTCGGTGAACCTGAAGAGATATTATTCCTATAAAAAAAAACGCGGTTCCCTCAACCTAAAGTGACTATGTAATAGAACTACGGACGGATGTTCCTGCACAAAGTCTCTGAGGTCACCCTGTCGTCCGAGAGAGGAGTGAGCCAGGCAAAATCAAATTTGAAGGCGTAGTCTCCGGGCTCCGTTAGGGAATCGGGTTTGGAAGAGAGGGTCAAGGACCCAGCGTCCTTGGGAGGTCCTTTGTCTTTCGACCTCTTAGATTCTGACCTCTACAGGTCGGATGATCTCCTATCTTCCGACCTCGTTCGGTCAGAGGACTTGCTGTCGTCAGTCCTCTGCCTCTTAGGAGATTCCACGGAGGTGGTGGATGCCTTTCCCTGGAACTAGAGTCATGGCTCCAAGATGAAGTCGAGGATGGGGCCTTTCTGGCATGAGCAACTTTTGAAGATTGGGAGGAGGAGTCTTTGTCTTTCCTCTTCTCATTGGCGTCCCTGACCTTAGCTAAGGCCGTCTCCCTCCTAGAAGCATCAGAAGGGTCCCTAACGGCCCTAAGAGGTGGAGGAGGAGGCAGAACCATAACACCAGGAGCCGGAGCCCCACGTTTGCCAGAAGACCTCTCCGGGGTCATTTCGGATGGTTGGGGGACAGAGGAAGGGGCATGTTCCTTGTTCTCTGGGACATCGGCAGAGGGGAAATCAGATCTGCCTTCCCTTTCGACCTGCTCCTTCTCAACCCACAAGCTGGTCGTTTTGTCAGCCTCAGCCTTCTCTTTTACCACTCTCTCGTTAGCAGCGGCCTTCTCTTTCGCTGCCTTCTCGTCAATAGCAGCCTGTTCCCTGGCGGACTTCTCAACAGCATGGGCCCGTGCAGCTTTTTTCGTTGTTGCCTTGTCTTTCTCTTCCTTTTTACGAGCAGCCTCAGCAGCTCATTGCTCAAGATTCGGGAGCTGAACAGTGGGACGGACCATCGCTGAAGGAGGTTGGATACGAAGAGGCGAAGGAGGAGGAAGTTTATTCTCTTCCCGAGCTGCGATCGTAGCAACAGCGCTGGCAACCCGAGTGGAGTTGAAAATAGACCACTTGCACTCGGGAACAACTTGGAGGGAAGCGAGGTCTGCTTTGAAGGTAGGAAAATCCTAGTCTTTCTTCGGTTCGGGGTGAGCTGCAAAACAAAGAAAAAGACAGTTAGTAAAGAGGGAGCAGCCAGAGGATAACAAGACGACCTGAAACAGGTATTGTACCGAAGTCAAGGTTCCAGATACGGCGGGTGGAGCCAGCAAAGCATTCCGGAAGAGAGCTCGGGCTGGCGAGAACGTAGAAGTAGGTCCTTTCCCAGTTTGTGACCTTGTTTTCTGGAAGTCGGATCAGTTGGGGTCTGCCAGAGACATAGAATTGCCTCGGTTTCTGGGAGTTTGTTTTAAAGGAGGTCAGACACTCCAAAAACTGGACTCCCAGCCTAACTGCGGCTTCAGCGGCTATAACAAGAAGCCCGACGAAGTTTCTAATTCCCCCAATTGTCAATTGGGAGATAGCGATTTAACGACGACGACAGTATACCACCAAAAAGTGATGAAGCGGGAACCAGAGGAGACAGTTGAGGAAGAAAGATTCGTAAATAGTAAAGTAGCCCGGGGGAGCGTACCAAGGTTGTTGGTCAGGCGTAGGAAGGAGAAACACCACTTCGTCGGGAACATCACAAGATTCCCTTAGGGCTTGTAGTGACTCGATGGTGCTGGTTGTCGGTAGGGCGTCAAAGAAGGCCGGATTTGGGGCTATGATGACCGGAATCGCTGGAACTACGGGCAAGGGATCGTCCCCCATGAGTTCCTCCTCATCAATAATGAGGGGAACGTCGTCGCCCTCTCCGGAATTGAAATTAGGTTCATACATCGGTATGTCAACAAAACCTTCTTGCGGCAAAGGCCTTTCTCCGGAAGACCCGGGGATGTCCCTCACAGTAGAAGAAGGAGTAGGGATCTGGTTAGAGGATCTCTTCCGGCGGGTAATCAAGGCGGAGGGGTCCATGGTGAGATTTGGAGGAAGACGCTTGCGGAGGATGGAGAGGCACGACAAGGAAAGAAGCAAAATCGCGGAGATTCAACTGCAAAAGAAAACAGGAAAAAACTGCTAAGGGAGAAGGAGAATAGAAACCAATCTTGGTTTGCAGAGGAAGACGAAACACGGATGGGAGGAAGATGGAGGTTCCACCTTTAAATGACACATCTTTCAAAGTGGTGACGTGCGCGGCGGAATCATCATGAAGTGGGTCCCGGATCAAATCAAATCTTTCTTGAAGGAAACACGGGAAATCAATCAAATCGCAAAGCCAGTCCAAATAAGGTAACCAAGATCGGTTTAACCCAAATTGAAAAATTCTGATCTGGACTCGTTAAGGAAAAAAATCAATTAACGGATTGAAACAGCGATTCCACAGCGATTCCGTTACCAAATTTTCCTTAAACGAGCTCGGGGAGGGGGAGCTCTTTATGGAGGTGGTTCCCACTTTACCCGATCTGGGATAAACCAATCAAAAGATTGGTAGGGCGTTGGGGCCCATTAACGGAGAAGAAGAAGAAGCTTAAGGTCCAGGAGAGGGAAAGGGGACACAATCCATTTGATGAGAATAACTGTCGAATCCTGGTCTTAAGAGAGCAATTAAATGCACATAGGATGGGAAGAAAGATTTGGAGGAAGAGGGATCAAAGAGCTATTATGAAAGCGGAAGGTTATAAAGGCAGAGAAGAAGAATTCTGAGAGGGGGACATTTTCTTCTGTCATTCTCTTTGTACTTGTGAGACCAAAAAAGCTTTCTTGTAATTCTCGATCTATAGTTGAAAAGTAACATAAACTTAGTCTTTGAAACCCCTTCTTGCTTAGCAATCTAACGAATCACTAACACTAGTTTCTGAGTTGGAATCGAGTTCCATCATCGTGTATGATTGAGCTAAAAATTATACATTGTGTATGGAATATCACGTCTTTTTAATTCAGGGATGAACCTAAGTTATTACGATATGTCCTGAATGAACTCACCGAAACCTCGTTGTATAACTAATAAATTAAGTAATGATATCGATTGTGTTCCCAGCCCATTGGATCAAACAGAGTCGAACTGGACTTAAGAAGGCTCATTCGACATGATTTTTTTTAAAAATAAATAAATGAGATTTTGTGGTGCCAAGCCGAATTCGAGATTAAACAGAAAATAACCCTTTTAAAAATTGGTATCTTATTATACAAATCAAAACAGGTTTAAATTTAAAATAATAATTCAACAAATTTTGATATATTTTACTGTTAATTTAATTTATGACATGACGACAAAATACATAAATTAATGTTAAATATCCTATTATTATTAATAATTATTAACTTTTGAAGAAAAATAATAAGAAAAAAATATTAGTTATTTTTAAATAAAACTATATAATAAAAGCAAACTAAATAATGAAAGAAATAAAATTTATAAAATCATAATAAGAAAAATTATAAAGTCCATATAAAATTCATAATGTATAATATTAAAAGAGTAATAATATATATAACATTTTTAATAATAGTATATTATATTCTATATTTACTTGATTTTCAAATTTTAAATTTTACACATGTGAATTCTTAGCATTGGATTAATCATAAACTGATTATTAAATATGTAGAAACAACTTTGTCACAAAAAATTTTTTTTAAAAAAAATTGATGTACATACAATTTAGTTTTACGTAATCTGAGATTTAAAATCTATTATAAAAATTCTCTTCCAAATTTCTTTTTAGAGTTTTTCGACAATTTGTACAAAACACATTTTTTGAAAAGGCAAAAGTGAATTTTAATCTAAGTCCATGTATATAATCCATAATTACACGGATTATCAATTTAATTATTAAATATTTTTATTATTATCTGCGTATCACGTGTATCGTAATCTAGTTAATAAAAAAAAGTGAAAAAAATGCAGACCAAATTAGATAAAGAAAGAAAGCTAAATTCTTCGGTTGACTCAATTAAAAACTTATCTAATTTCACTTATATGTGATTTTTTACCGACTTAGTTCGGTTTTTCTCTTCTGATATTTCTTTGAATCGGTTATATGTTTTTCTTATTCGGATAATAAATCTTCATAATACATTCGAATTTTTTATAGTTTTGTTTCTTCCGATTCGAAATCAATTTTAGTTTTTCTTTCTTTGTTGATTGTTCAAAGATTTTTTAATTGGTTCCACGTGTAAAGCCCTACGAAATGATTAGATGAAAGAAATATTTATTTATTTTTGAGAATGTAGGCTAAAGTCGTTTGACATTACAATGATCTTTTCCAATATCTCGATATGATGGTTTTTCCTTCTCTAAATGTTGTCTAACTAGGAACCTTATCTTTTGATGGAAGTTGCGTGACACGTTGTCAATGCATACAACCAGTTATTTTGATATCAGTCGCCTGATAAGTGGTCAGTGCTCATGGTTGAGATTGCACTTGCCTTTCTAGTGGACATGTGTTTTTGTTGATTTCTAGTTGTTCCTTTCGTGAAGGTTGCATGTGTACCCTTTATAAAGGATCAAGCCAGTCATAGTTTGTAGTGATGTTGTTGATATTTTTTGGACCATCATATAATTATTTTAAAGGTGATATATGGATGATTTACTATTTGCATCAGCTTGCCTCATAATCTGTTGATTGAGGAATGACCACGTAGGTCATCGATTGGGAGATAACCTTATGGGTCGTTTATTGATAGATGATCATGTCGAATTTCAATTGAGAGATGACGTCATAGGTCTTCAACTGAGAGGTGACCACGTAGGTTATCAATTGGGAGGTTTCCTCTTCGGTTATTGATTACGAGAGATGACTTCGTCAGTTGTTGATCTCGTCGTTCATTTCTGGACAGCGACCTCATTGCCTGTCAACTGTAAGGTGATCTTGTTAGTCATTGATAGGAAGATGATCTTGTTGGTCATTAATAGGTAGATGACCTTTAGGGTTTTTTGAGTTTATCTTTCTCTACCATCTGGTACGAACTTCTGCATCTCTAGCCATCTGTTTCCCCCCTCCCATCCCTCGAGTGACGTTGACTCTTATTTATAAGTGTTTGCTAGAATAACTTTCGTTAACCCTAATTCATTTGGAAGTAAGATCCATCTATTCAAGCCCGTTTCCACATGAAAACGAGTTTCGTACAGTTGGTGTCTACACGTAATATGGTCCCACTTGCAATATGTGTCCATATTCATTGGGCTACGATGTGCTTGGCTTGGTGATGAAATTATCCCCTACACTGATATGTGTTCTCTTTTTCACCAATATCTGCACAAAGCAACATTCAACTAGAGTATAAATGTTTCGTGCTCCACTTTCACGCCTTGATGTAATTAGGTGAGCCATCGTGGGGCTTAAAATAGGTTAGAACATGAAAATGAGTTCCTTTCAATTAGCGTTGGGGTTCATTTTTTCAGATCAGTTTTCTGGATTTCGGGTAGATCAATTCATAAGTTTTTGTGTATTTATTTAGAAACCGATGGAACTTTGGTTAGATTCAGTTCTTCTTTGATTTGAATCGGTTATGGTTATTTGAAATCATGACTGAGGAAAAGAAAAAAATTTTGGTTTCGAATCGGACTCGGTATTTTTGGGTAATTTGGGTACTTTCGGAAATCTTTATTTTTTCGGATGTTTTTTCGGGTATAACGGATATTTTTAGATTTTTTTGGATATATACATGTATTATTTGGTAATTTTCGGATTTTATATTCAGGCATATTTTATTATTTAATATAGAATATATGAAATATTTAGAGGTTATATTATATTAAAGAATTGTTCTTTGACTCAATGAAACCGAAATTTTAAAATAAAAAGAAACTTATGACAACGGCGACGACGATTGTTTTTTAAAAATATTCACAAGGGGTCGGCTCTGGTGAATGTCTTCACCGGAGTCATGGGTCTGGAGGTTGGGTTCTTTCTGGTTCAAGAGGATGCTTGGTTGCGCATGCTTTTTGCGGAGCCAGAGCATCAAGAAGCTCTCGTTTCTTAGCTCTTGTCGGTTTCTCACGGGTTATGGAAAGGGAAGATTGAATCGGATCTGGGGATTGGAAGGGTTTCAATGGGGATAGAGCACCGATTGACAGGGGATTCACTAGGATTCTCTTGGATATTACTAAAGGCCAATATCCCGATGGTAACATCAGAGGGAGAGACTTTCGGAAAGGATTCTCTGTTTGCTTGGAGGTTACCATATGTTGTTTCAACTAAGGAAAGCAGGGATCTGAGAGTTCGAGAAAGGATTACGCATCTTTGGCCTGGTGATTGCATAAGATTGGAAATCAGATACCTTTTAGTAAGGCTGCGATTCAATCATATCTCCTTGTTTTTAATGGATTGGATACTCAACGGGGGCTCTCCAGCTCATAAGGGGATTCGGCCAGACTTTTTTCTCTACATTCACGTCTTTTTCTCTAAATTTCTAGCGACAGAGCAAGCTTTTGTTGTACACAGCTTTCTGGTACGGATCTTTGTTGCTTGAAGAAGTTTTAAATTTATAAAACCTGTTTCCTAGTAATAACACATTCCGC
>OVAN01015267.1:0-11437 GCA_900406275.1 Anastatica hierochuntica
TTTGCGAGTAAATCCTTCCTCGCAAATCAACTTGTTTCTTGTAGTGTTTGGAGATTGTTCAGCAATTAAACCGGGTTCTGCTATGTAAACAAACCGGTGTGTGTAAACAACAAAAGTTACAAACACATCTCGTTTCCTCTCAGACACAGACACATGACCAAAACAAGTTTTTAGAGGAACTGAGATCAGAAGCGAGTGGCCTAAAAACATTTCAGCAAATGAAATCACTCTCTCAACTTGCATACTTTCATGTACTTCCCTACTGCGTTATGATACTGAGTTCCCTGTAACCACACAACAAACAAAATTTTGTGGATTACTGATTTGATTAATATTCGTTAGAAACATATAAATCCAAAAGCTTTAAGATTTTGTGGATTATTGATTTGATTAATATTCGTTAGAAACAAGATCAACTCGTTATATATCGGCCTTTTACACTACATCATATAAGCCAAGCTTTAAAGTGTTCCACCCAAAAGTTTAGTAACATATAAATGCAAAACCATTAAGCGTCTAACGAGATCCTATTCTTTAAGGAAAAATTCCAGGTTATATGTCCTTCTTGATTAATACAAATCATGCCACATCACATACCTAGCACATTAATTTTGTTTATATTTCAAGTAGCTGCTCATTTTCAGAAGGCTCTTGACTCGGTATATTTGATGCTTTGCCAAATCCTGGTGTTTCAACAATTTAGTATCTTTGATCAATAGAACTTTGTTCTCTTTGGATGCTTGATCAAGCAACTCCCTAGCATTGATGTCAACAAATCAGCAGAAAATCAAGGAACATAAACAGAAATTGCGATCAACCCTATCTCATGGGAATAATAATAGCAGCTTTGGGAAAATACTTTGAATCGGGCTTTTTCTTGAGTGTGGTACTGCAGCATCTATTCCCACACAACGTAGATGTTTCGCTAAACCTTCAACCTAAAGAGTAGTTTTATAAGCATATGATAACAATGATAGTATGATACTACCGAAAATGGTTTAATATAAAAAATAAAGAAACAGTGTGAAGTCAAATTATTGGTTTCTTCAATTACATAAAACCACCGTGGACCATGTTTCAAACTTTTACACCAACTCAACAAATCCGGAAGCAGATAAATTTTTAGTCAATGCTCACAAAACAAATTGAACCTAAATTTGAACTGTATATTAACTAAACTTGAGGTATAATATATAAAATATCCATATCAAACTAAATTCTCATAGATATACACATGAACACCCTTATGTCTATAAACTAAGCTCAAGAACGAAAACCAAGTTAATATAAAACATCATCCATCTCCATTACCATCGTTTGTATGATATATATACACATCAAACAAACTTTAAAATTCACAAATAGAAATTCATGGATGCAAACATGAGAGCTAATCTAAACCAATTTCTCAAAAGAAAGCTTCTAATCAACCAACACCACATGTTCATCTGAGAGAGAGAGAGTGTGATAACGCCAGCAGCTACGACGATTCGACCCCGATGTCTATTCGCTTGGTCTGGAACATGAACTCAATTCTGACTGGAAGAAGCTCGTCTGATTCCTTTTACCCTTGCCAGGACGCCGAAAATTCCTCTTCCCCAAGTGTAAACACAACCATCGCCTGCAAATAATTGGAATGAAAAAAATCAGCTTTAGAAAAGCATAGGATTCTCGAATTTCTCTATCTAATCTACTAAAAATGAGGCTGTGGAACTCTTTTAGATTGAGATACCCCAATGGGTCTTGTAACAGAGAGACAATTCCATATTTTGATTGTAGATGATAGTCTCTTTGTCGGGAAAGAGCTCCAAAAGTCTTAAAGTAAAGGTAAATAGAAGAACGACAGGAAAGAAGACAAAATCTTTAAAATTTGTATTGGAGAAAGATCTTAAAGAGCAAAGGACTTATGAAACCAGTCAAATCATAAACCTTCAAAACATAAAACAACAAGAATGTTACAAAGATCAAGACTCTTGCATCATAGACCTAAAACAACGAAAACATTTTCTTTTGATTTTAGACAAAAAGGCCTTACGATTTCTCACATGAAGATACCAGAACAAACATATACAAGCAGAGCGAGTTGTTTCGAGGAAGCTCAAGGAAGCGTCATCATCACCAGCAACAAAAGCAAAGCTGGTCGTTGTTAAAATTTCTTGCTTTGGTGCGATTAATGAGTCAAACAGAGCTAACTGAGAGAAGTAAAATCATACAGAGCGAAACCAAAATCAGAAATATATGATTGGCGAGAAGGAATAACAAACCCGAACTTTGTAATATGATTCCAATCTAAAGGGTTACCTGAAAAGAAAAAGAGCAAAGAGACTGATTCGCCACTTCCGACCGTCGACTCCCGACGGCAAAGAGTCGATTTCGTTAGCCTCCGTGAACTTCATGTTAGTGACTCTCTAACTTTTGAAGAGGCTGAATGGAACATTAGGGTTAGAGAATTTTTAATCGAGAAATAAATCAGAGGAATAAACCTAATAGTCTACTTGTATTAATCTCATGTTTTAATTGGGTTTTAATTATAATATTTTGGATGATGTGTCAATTTTTTGGAGTTTAAAAATGCTGATGTGTCCTTTTTCGGGAGAGGAACAAGGTTTATTATAGTATTGATATTTACAGATAAATTCGAAAACATTAATAAAATTAAAACAAAAAAAATTCTTAAACAGCAAATTGATATGGAAGGAGTGTTATTTGCATCCACATTTGGTTTCACTTCTCACGCCACCATTTCGAAGCCATAGGCCATATGACTCATCGACTACGTGCCGTTTCTCGTTCTCCGCGTCTGTGCCACATGACGGCTGCGACTTGCGTTTTCCATGTTCATCCTTTTCAAGCGTAAGGTAAACGCGATTCGTTCGTCGAAACGACGCCGTAGTGTTCAATAACATTAAACGCGCACAAGGTACCAAAGAATTCGAGGTGTGTCTTCTCTGAAAATCCCGCGCCACCGCGTGGAGGTGTGTCTTCTCTGAAAAAGCCGAAGAATTCGAATTCGAGGAGGAAAAAAATCAGATCCCAGAGAGAGAATCGAAACTCGTGGAAGCAGTAGATGGAGGTTTCCGGTGGTGCAACGACGACGTTTGTACAGAGAGATCGCCGACCAGATGCTCTCGGTAGTCTCAGCGTCCTCCCAGATGAGACCATCTGTGTCCTTCTCGAGTACCTTTCTCCTCGAGACATCGCTCACCTCTCTTGCGTCAGCAGGTTCTCTTAATCTCTCTTTCTCTCTTCCTCTCGATTGAGTAATCATCGATTTAAGAACAAAATTGATCAAAATTAGTTCATAGCTAGTTGGATATTTTGCCGTTTATTTTCTCATTGGATATGAATTATTGCATTGGAAATTTTTTGATCTTAAGAATTTGTTGAGGCATTACTTGTAGTGTTCAAAGCTCACATTTGGTGATGAGTGTATGTTTTGTTATGCAGTGTCATGTATATTCTATGCAACGAAGAACCACTATGGATGAGCCTGTGTCTTCGAAGAGCTAAAGGTCCACTTGAGTACAAAGGTTCTTGGAAAAAAACCACATTGCATCTGTATGTACTTTCAAATTACCTCTAGTTTTGTGTTCTGTGAAACATTCAGATCATGTTTATATATATATGCGGCTTTTTGACAAATTATCTTTGTAGTGACTGATTGATTGTTTTTTCTTTTTATTGCTATGCAGAGAAGGAGTCACTCAAGAAAATGACGATTGTTACAGAAAGCCTTTGCATTTTGATGGTAAAATATTGATACATGATTCAGCTGTTGTTTCAATGATTTCTGGGTTTTATCCATTCTCTTACAATATGATCATGTTGGTTCTCTCGTTCTTTCCTCACGGACTCAGCTTTTTGTGCAGGATTCAACTCGTTGTACTTGTATAAACGATTCTACAGGTGTAATACATCCCTTGACGGGTTCTCATTTGATGATGGGAATGTGGAACGTAGGAGAGATATCTCCTTGGATGAGTTTTCCAAGCAATACGATGCCAAGAAACCTGTACGTTCCAATCATTTAATTTTCCTGCTGTGATTCTTTTTGTCTTGTTTATATGAACGGGTATGTGTTGCCACTTGCCATGCTAGTACAGAATATTGTGCTCTGTAACACCTTTTCAGACATGAGATCTTCTATAATGGTTTCTCCTTTCTATGATTTAGGTTTTGCTCTCTGGCCTTGCTGATTCTTGGCCAGCCAGTCATACATGGACAATTAATAAACTATCAGAGAAATATGGTGATGTCGCGTTTAGAATATCGCAGAGGAGTCCCAACAAAATTTCCATGAAGTTCAAGGATTACATCTCGTACATGAAACTTCAGCGGGATGAAGATCCTCTATACGTTTTCGATGACAAGGTACGAGAAACAATGTTCTAACACTCTCTTCACATCATTGATAAAGTTGTAGCATAATCCAATTTAAAGATTAGGCATTTCATGTAGTTTGGAGAGGCTGCTCCTGAATTATTGAAAGACTATAGTGTGCCTCATCTGTTTCGAGAAGACTGGTTTGAGATCTTAGACAAAGAAAGTCGTCCACCATACAGATGGCTAATTGTTGGTCCTGAGAGGTCTGGTGCATCTTGGCATGTCGATCCAGCTCTTACAAGCGCCTGGAACACTCTGCTTTGCGGCCGGAAAAGGTAGAAGTCTTTTGCTTAAATACGTACTCTATTTTCTAATTGTTTGCAGACTGTTAATAGTAGATATTTGAGCCTCGCATACAATTCAGGACAACTATATAGAATTGATGAATGGCATTTAGAACTTAATTTTGGAACTAAGATCGAGTATTGTATTTTGTTACTGATATTGTATTTTTTTCATAATCTCAACTTATGAGTATAATAGGCGTTTTGGCAATCCAGTCTTACAGGATTTGGTTGCTAACGAGCTCGCTAATCCCTACACTCCTTGATCTTACTTTGTTGAACATATTTTAATCATATATTTTCTCTTCCTCATTCTTGCTCGAAGTTCTTGTCCCTTGCAATATTATTCTTTCTTTCTATGTTGCTTAACCGGAAAAGGTGATACGACATTGTGAGGATAATGTCAGTATCTTTCATATAGGTGGGCGTTGTATCCCCCTGGAAAAGTGCCTTTAGGTGTTACAGTTCATGTGAATGAAGATGATGGTGATGTCAGCATCGACACTCCTTCATCTCTGCAGGTAATTTGCTCAATGTCCAAGCATTGACAATTCAATTTTTCTTTACTTTATCTTGTTGATAGTTTTTGGTCCATGCACAGTGGTGGCTAGACTATTATCCCCTCCTTGCAGATGAAGACAAACCGATTGAGTGTACACTGTTACCCGGGGAAACAATTTATGTTCCAAGTGGTTGGTGGCATTGTATTCTTAATCTTGAGCCAACAGTAGCTGTTACTCAGAACTTCGTGAACAAAGAAAATTTTGGGTTCGTGTGTTTGGATATGGCGCCTGGTTACCATCACAAAGGGGTTCTCCGTGCTGGGTTTCTTGCTCTTGATGATGGAAATTCTGAAGATTTCAAAAAGGATGAGGACGACAATACTTTGAGCTACTCTGACCTTACCAGGAAAGAGAAGAGGATACGGATGAATGGAGGAGGAGAGACTGAAAGCCATGACGAGGATGCTAATGGAATATCAAAGAGATACAATATGTGGAAGAATGGATTCTCATATGATATTGATTTCCTGGCTAGGTTTCTTGACAAAGAAAGAGACCATTACAATTTCCCATGGTCTATGGGGAACTCTGTAGGTCAGCGAGAAATGAGGGGCTGGCTGTCGAAGCTTTGGGCTCTGAAGCCTGAGATGAGAGAACTTATATGGAAAGTAAGTATTAATATTTGAAGTTTTATCTAATAGCTATATAAATATCCTCTCCATCATCAACTCTTGGTGCTTTCTCGCTGGTTTCCATGTTAGGGAGCATGCATTGCTTTAAATGCTGAGAAATGGTTGCAATGCCTAGAGGAAGTCTGTACTTGCCACAGCTTGCCGTCGGTTACTGAGGATGAAAAGCTTCCAGTTGGAACTGGTAGCAATCCCGTGAGTTCCTCTTTCTTGGAAAACATCTGCAGAAAAGTTATTCAATAGTCCGAATTATTTCAACTATAAGTGCTGACTTCTCTTAGTTTCTCTGTTAGGTTTATCTGTTGTCTGACTATGCGGTAAAACTGTTTGTCGAAGGAGGACTGGAACAATCTATGTACGGTCTTGGAACTGAGGCAAGTAATTGTTGTACAATTATTTTTGCACTTCTTGTGCATCTGTTATGATTGTAACTCTTTGTCTTCTTTTGTGCAGCTTGAGTTTTATGACATTCTTGGACGTGCTAATTCTCTTTTGAAAACACATATTCCTGATGTTCTAGCAAGTGGGATTCTTTACTTCGAAAAAGGATCTTACAAAGTTGTCCCTTGGGATGGCAAGAGAATCCCAGACATTATCTTTAGGTCAAATCTCGATTTTGATGCATCAATGTTGAACAGTGAATTCCCGTTTGGTGTATGGAACAAAATGTTACGTGAACATAGAAATCAGGGGAAGCCAACAACCGATTCGCTCAGTGCATTGAGTTCACATGTTTGGCCGTATATTATAACCAAAAGATGCAAAGGGAAGATATTTGCCCAACTGTGAGCGCTCTTTTCTCCTTTTTTTTATCCACGCATAACTCATCTTTAAACGCAAATGCATGATCTCAGATTTGAAACTGTTGTTGCAGAAGAGATGATCTGACATGGGGCGACGCTGAGAACTTGGCTTCCTTTCTGGGACAACAACTACGCAATCTTCATCTCCTGCCATATCCACCAGTCACACGTCCCGAATTATTGAATGCAGATAATGTTCATGAGGAGTTGAACATCCCAGCAGAATGGAAAGTTTTCGTCAACGCTCTGTCTCAAAAGAAGAAGGATGTCACTAGTCGTCTGGAAAACTGGTACACTTAAAGTTTTCCGTAATATATCTCTGTTTCCTCCATTTGGTTTCGCTCTAACAAAAGGCTTACCGGTGGTGATTATTTCGTTCGAACCTCTTAGGGGAAATCCTATTCCACGGGCTCTGATGGACAAAATAGACGAATACATTCCCGATCAATTCTTTGTAGATTTACTCCATGTTTTCAAGGTTGCTTCTCTCAACTTTCTCGGTTATTTTAGGGAATCTATACCTCCTAAAAAATTGGCCAAATCTTTTTTTCTACGATCATAGGACACAGATGTTGGAAATAAAATGAAGCCCTGCACATGGATACACTCAGACATCATGGACGACAACATTCACATGGAACCATACACAGATGATTCAGTTGATGGTCAACGCAAGTCGTGGCGTCCCAGTCATATTCTTGACTTCAGCGATTTATCCATTGGTATGGTTTTTAGGCAATGTGTCAACAATATCTAATCTATAAATGCTCAATCTGCTGAAAGAGTGAGGACAATTGCAGGAGATCCTATCTACGACTTGATACCGATATACTTGGACGTGTTTAGAGGAGACAATGATCTTTTCAAGAAGCTTCTACAAAGTTACAAACTTCCATTAATCCGAAGCAAGTCGTCGCCAGAGAATGGAACAACAGCAGCAGCAGCAGCAATAGACAGTGCGAGCTCGAGGAAGAAAGTTCTCTGTCCGTCGTATCGCACAATGTAAGTAATAAAAAGAAGTATCAGAAACTCCATTATACAATATTACATATTTGTAAACATTGAGTTGTTGGGTTTTTACTTTTTATCATCAGGTGTTACTGTATATTACATGAAGAGAATGTGTTGGGTGCGATGTTTAGTATATGGGATGAGCTTCGGACAGCTGAATCATGGGATCAAGTTGAACAAACTGTTTGGAGTCTACTTAACACCTACTGATCCTCTCTCTGATACTTACGTTGACACATTCTTCTTATTTATTCTATGTTTTTGTATCCGGTAATTATAGAAAAAAATAAAAGTGCTTTTTGTGATATATAAACTTCTTACTGGATGGTTCTCCGCGCAATGCGCGGTATACGGTATATTATGTAACTAAAGAAGATAATTTTTAAAATGATTTAACAAAATTTGCCATGTCAGAAATTATAATCAATCAATTTAGATTAGGTTGCCATGTATTTTAGATTAGGTTGCCATGTATATGGGATAACTGTATTTTTTATACAAACCGCATAATTATATACTGAAATTGTAATTACTGAATTCTTTTATTTTGTTGACAGTAATTGCTGAAGTTACGTATGCTTTGTTTCTGTTTTTGTATACATATTGTATCATGTACCCACAAACAGAAACGCAATTTATTTTATTAATGTAGACTTTTACAATTTATAAAATAAATATTAAACAAAATTGCTTTATATAGTGCCACACTCAACCCTATGTTTCGAGTAATCAAAGCTCAAAAAAACGTTTGGGTCACAAAGGGCAAACGAAGTCACCAGTGTCGATATCATCATAATCTGTATCCAAGTCATCAAGATCCATACTCATGCTACTTCCCATTGCACCACTTCCACTTTCGCCGGAACCACCAGCACCCGTTAGTCCACCACCTCCGCTGACCGGTTTTTGAGCTTCCTCGATGATCCACACTATCTCTTCCACTGACTGAGTCCTTGAATCATTCGTCCTCGATGATCCTTCCGACATATCCACCGGCAAATTCTTGAGAAACCAACTATGATTCTTTATTTCTTCCATCCCTATTCTCTGTTCCACAAATTAAAATAAACTTTTAATCAAATCAGGGTATAAAGGGCCCGTCCGGAACATAGGCAAATGCATGGATTGCTTAGAGCATCATGAATTAAACGGAGTTTGAATTGTGCGTAAAACATTATAAAAATTTTACATGAACAATAAGAGCACAAACTTTTAGTTGGCATTATAAATTGTGGAAATGTAAAACCGGTACATGATAAAGAAGAGTATGTGAGATTTTACCTTTTCAGGGTTAGCGACAAATATCCGAGAGAGAAGATGGTTGCATTCATCGGAAACTCGGACATAATCAGGAATAGCATACTGAGCTCTAAGAATCCGACCAATGGTTTTGCGAAAATCTTTAGGATCCGAAGGATCTTCAAAAGGATAAGCACCAACAAGCATGACATACAAAGTGACTCCACAAGACCAAACATCGGCTATTTTGCCATCATATTCTCTCTTTGATAGGACTTCAGGTGCAATATAAGCAGGTGTTCCTACTGTTGTCTTTGGCTGAGAATGAAGAACTTCTGATTTTGAGTATCCAAAATCGCAAATCTTTACTCGTGGCGCTTCACTTCCATCTAATAACGTGTTCTCTAGCTTTAGATCTCTATGGCAAATTTGCTTTTACCATAGCAACAAAAATAAAAATATTTTTTTCATCCCAAACAAATAACAAAGCAAAAATGTGAAAGACAAGTTCTTGATTCTTACAAGACTATGACAGTAACTAACTCCTGATATGAGCTGTTGAAAGAAAAACCTTGCCTGAAACCAAATACTAATATGTAACCTTCGTCTTTAAGATTATATTCGCACCATATTATTTATGTAACTTTGTACCACGGATTGGATTTCTGAACCATTTTAATTTTTTTTTTTAAATCAGGGACATAAGAAAAACCTCGTCCTCGCTGAATCTTCCGGCGCTGCAAATTCTTTCGAAGAGTTCTCCTCCGGCAGCATATTCCATTACAATCGCCAAATGTGTTGCAGTCAATAACACCTATTTGTGTTATGTATATTTTCAACACACAAATGTCAATGATTATATCAATATACCTCAATAACACATTGTAGTAGTAGTATTAGTATATATACCTCTTTGAATCTTATAATATTTGGATGGATAAGCGACCTGTGGTTCATGATTTCTCTTTTTACATGTTCATCAATCTTCATAACATCCATACATATTCGAAAATTTCAGAAAAGAAATTAGTATTATAAATCAATATACACTTAATTAAGCTCATAGAGAGAAAGAGAGAAACCTTTTGGCCTCTCTCGATGAACTTAACGGCGAAAAGCTCTTTGGACAATTTGTCACGAACAAGCTTTGCTACTCCGAAATTACCAGATCCAATATCCTTCACTATCTCATACCTCTCCATTATTCTTGTAACACAAATAGAGTAGCTTTTCTGTTTTTTTTGCTAGTTATGCTCTGTTCTTTTAGAACCAAATGATCAAACACACGTGTGTGTGTATGTATATGTAAGAGAATTGGAGAGGAACCGAGACAGAGCTCGTATGTTCTTGTTTTAAGAAGACAGAAGAAGAACCAATTAAATTAAGGGAATTTGAAGAGATAACTTCTACAGAAAGGAACAAACTATTTCACCGGAGTTTACGGAAGTGATGTAATAATATTACAGAAGAGATTAAGATCGATCGCACATTAATTGATTTGATCTTCTTGGGAACTTGCTTTTGCTTTTTTGGAACAGAGTCACTGCTTTTGACTCTGTTTGTGTGTTTGTAAGCGACTTAAGGATTCCATTGAGAATTCGACACGTGCTAATTATGTTGGGATTTTTAAATTGCTAGCTACTCTTTATATATACTCCTTCCTTTCCTAAATAAACGATGTTTTAACAAAATATTTTTGTTTCAAATTACGTGATGTTTTCACTTTTCAATATAAAATTTATTGCAATTTTATGAATTTTAACAATATAATTTGAAACAAAAATATTTTGCTAAAACATCTTTTAAAATGGAACAGATGGAGTATATTTATTGTCATCTATTATTATTATGAGTTGGATCAAAGTTTTACACAAAGTCGGCAAATGTTTCAATTCTCAACTCGATAGCCGGACGAGTACAACAAAACTCTTTTTCTGGTGTTAAAGTTGAAGAAAAATATACTCGAAATCAAAAATATTAAATCGAAAAAAAAACTAGAAAGAGTGGAATCCAACCGATTGAAAAAAAAATATCTTTTAAAATTAAAACTTTAACTTTTACAAAAAAAAAATGAAAAGTTTAAACCAACTAATTGGCGTGAGAGAAACTACTTACCATTAGACTAGATGACAAAAAAAAGAAAAAAACAACTAATTGGCAAAATATATCTTTAAGGGATTCTTTTTTAGTTTAGTTGATGTTTTAATTTTTTATGCAAATAATTTATATGTAACTAGCCTCTGCGATCAATTAAAATTTGTAGTGTATTTTTTTATTGGCTAATAGAAATTATAACTATAGATAATTTTAGGGCTAATTAAGGGCTTTGATTATTTTAAATATTAGGAGGTGAAAAAATTATATTGGGGATTTTTACAAAAGAATACCCTGTTGTTAACAAAAAAAAAATATAGGACTAAAATAGTAAAATGCAATTTGATGGGATATCAAATTTAAATAACCTAGGCTTTTAGGTTAGATTAATTTACAGAAATACACTTAAAAAGAAAAGAAATTTTACATTT
>OVAN01015268.1:0-11437 GCA_900406275.1 Anastatica hierochuntica
TTTGCGAGGAATCAGTCGCAAATTCCTAGCAAAAATTTGCTAGGAAATTGCAACTGACCGCTCGCAAATTCCTAGCAAATTTTGCGAGGAAACTTTGCTCTCGCAAACCAGTAGCAAAATTTTGCTACTGATTTGCGAGCGATCAGTCGCAAATTCCTAGCAAAATTTTGCTAGGAATTTGCGNATCACTCGCAAATCACGATTTGCGAGTGAATTGCGAGTAAAACCTTCCTCGCAAATCGTCATGTTTCTTGTAGTGAATATATATGAAAATCATATTATTTTAAGACAAATGCACATATGTAGTTAGGATTAGGCGTTAGCGATCCTACATGTTCACGTTCAGATCGGGTTCGGATCTCCTACTCTAGCCTTATAAGATTCATTCTGGTTTTTGAAAAGTTTGGTTCAGGTTTTTTGGGTTAAAGTCGGGTCGAATATTATAAAACTATTAAAACCCGGATATATACGATACTTTTTCCGGGTTCGGAATTTTTCGGGTTTTTCGGATTCGAGATTGATTTTTCTTCAGTTTTCTCCAATTATTTGCAGATAATTCAGGTTTTTTATTGAATATTTCGCGCTTTCTGTTTTTTTCAGATTTGGGTTCGATTCGGGATTTTCTGATTTTTCGGTTGTTTCAAGATTCAGTTTGGGATTTTCGAATTAACAAAGACAAGTATATGGATATAAGGGTATAAGGGTAAGAATGAATGTGTATGCAAAATTTCGGAACAACCATATACTACTTCAAGTTTCGGGATCGGTTCGGGTACAATACGAAACTTGAAAAGACTCTAGCATGGAACCGATTATGGTTTTGTCACATATTTTTCAGATGTTAAACTCTAGCATCAATATTAGAAAATTTAAATTATGAAAATTTTAAATATAGGAAATTATTATGTATTTATAAAAATATTCATATTAATTTGATGTTGAAAATAAAAAATATGTATTCTATAATAAAAACCTGACAACGTTAATACAAATGAATTGATTTTTACAATCGTATCATTGTTTAGCACATGATATAAATATATGGTAGGAGAAATTTTCATTTCAAAACCGAGTCGACAATAAATATCGTTAATATATTCAATAATAAAAATATTTATTTTTACTATAGTTTATGGGTAAATTTGTTGACTAACCGGTCCAACACCCAATAATTAAGAAACTAACCATTGCCTTTTTTGAGTAATTTTTCTTTTTTGCCCATACACCCCACATAACTTTAAACGGCTCTACAGGTTGATGTTATCGTATTTTCTCGTTTTAAGAGTACACTTTAGAAGCTTTTTCGTATATTTCAGCGTTGCATTTAGAATTTTTAGAACTATTTCTTAGTCATTTGAGTGTTTCGAGTCTAGAGTCTTTAGGATTTGCATTTTCTTCTCTTCTTACCCTTTTACAGGTTACTTTGAATCAACAACGAAAGAACGAACGCGAACGGACCAAGCCTCGAGCCAAGAAACGAAGAAGCGCCATTTCCAGCAGTGTACCGAGCAAGGTACCGACCCACGCACTCCTCGCGTAGGTCGGTACACACATACCGACCCACGAATACTGAGCCACGCATGTCGGTATCGGTCACAGAACATCTGAAACTCTCATACCGACCTACGCGTCTCTTGCGCAGGTCGGTATACCCATACCGATCTCTGCGTACCGTGTCACGCCCCTGTCTCGCACAGCCCGATACACTTGTACCGATCGCCACATCCCGATCTGCGTAGCCCGATATTGGAACCAGAGATAGTCATCGCCTTGTACCGATCTCCGCGTTCGACCTGCGCGTGCTTGCACAGGTCGGTATTGCCTCCGAAAGAGCAAAAATTCCTGAACCGAACTGGATTTTTTCGGTTTAGCTAGAACCAGTTTCTATTTAGTATTTAAAGACCATTTCTCTTTGTAATGACCTAAGTTTGGTTTTGCAAAAACTTATCTTTGATCTTGTAGTTTCCATTTGATGATTGTCTCTAAAAATACTTGATCTAAGTAAAAGTTTGCATCTTTCTTTCTTCTTTCTTCTTAATCATGATGTTTATCTTGCTTATCTTTGAGATTACTTGTTTGATCATCATGATTAATGAGTAGATCATATTTGTGATTTATGGGTTGAGTAGATTAGATTAGATCTAGGAGTATATTAAGTTGCTAGGGGTTTAATACTTGTAGATTCACATGATTAAGGAGTATTTAATGCTAGATTTGAAGTGATCAATCAAAATCTAGATCATAGGAATTTTACATCCGGAATGTGTTTGATGAAATTCCCAAGAGGACCTTATGATTTCTATTTAATGTTAGCCTATGGGAATAGATGTCTAAGTTGTTTAGTGGATGTTTAGGCTGTGTTTAATGACTAATGAGTCTTAAATTTTCATCGGGAGATTGGTTCAATTTTAGATCATTAGATGGATTAATTCTATGGGAATGTATTAATTAATTATTGTCTTATCCTTGAATGGTTTTTTTATTGTTTAACCCTTGTATCTTGATTGCATCTAGAATATCTAATCATATTGCTTAGTCCATGAATTGCATTTCTCATTCTTGGAATTTATCTTGCTTCATTTCTCATCTCTTATTTCTTTTAAATCACTTTGTTTGTGTTTTGTGTATGCGTTTGAATTCTAAAACCAATCCTTCTTATCGATTTAGCTTAATCATGGCTTTCATTAGACTAAATGTGTAGTTAAGTATCTCCTTGTGGTTCGATATCCTAAGACTACAACTTCTAGCCTTAATCTTGAGGCTTAGATGTTTGAGGCTTAGATGTTTGGGACTTAGTTCAAACTTGACAAATCTCTTATCAAGTTTTGGCGCCGTTGCCGGGGATCAACATTAATTACCATTTAGTTAAAGATAGTTGGTTAAGACTAGATCATTTGTTTTATTTTTAAGATTACTAAAGTTTGCTTTTGTGTTTGCCATTGTCTATTAGGTGCATGAACCTAAGGAGCCGAGGTCCAACCAACCTAGCTCCATACGTCGAAGACATTCAACTAAAGTTTACAATTCGAAAATGTTAAATTTAATTTTCCTCGATCACTACATTTAATAATATAACTAAAATTATTATATGATTTGATATTTTTGATTAAAAACATAAATATAATTTTCAATTAGAAATGACATGAGCCCTAATTTAGATTAAAAATAAAAATTTGTAATATGTCATATTGAAATGCATTCACATCACATGTACATGACATGAATATAAATGAAAACTAAAACATAAATCATTTACTTTCTCTAATATGCACAATGTTTTCTATATTATTGTTCAAACAATTAGCCACGTAAATGTATTAAATTCAAAAATATGACTAAATTAGGTTTATGTCAGAAAATATTTTGCTAAATTTCTCATTTTATGTTCTTAAATTCTAAAAGTTAATTTTTGTTCAATAACCTACTAGCTAACTTTTATATTGTCGGGATATGACATATATGATAGAAATGTTACAAAGATTTTGCGAGAATATTCTATACTCGTTATAAGGTTTCCAACTCTAATATTTATCATATATTTTAACAATGTAGTTATCATTTTTAATAATAATTTTTGTATTGTGAACTAAGAATATGTAGTACTACAATACTACAAGTTACATACATACATTAAATTATTAAAGATATAAAAAACCCCGCAACATAGTGCGGGTAAATTGTCTAGTTTCTCATAGTTTATCTATACTATTAAAACTCATATCATCTTTAAATTTTTTTCTATTATAGTATACCAAAAAAAAAATGAAGCGCGGATCAAATTCTAGTTATAAAACTCTATTCTAATTTAAGAATCTTATTATACCCACTTTTGACATTTTTAAGACGGTAGATGTTAAGAAGTTGGATAAAAATAATAAATGTTACATCTAAGCGCAAGTTTTGAAATGGTCGAATGATCTGATTCGCCAAAGACATTCGTGCGATGATATTGGAGCTCCACGGCCGAACTCGTCCCAATCCATGAAGTCTTAGCATTCGCCATTATTGGAAAAATTTAAAGATTTAAGCATGAATTTGAGACATAACTTTTTTTATACATGAAAAACTCATTTTTACATTTTTTGTTCAGCTCAATATCAATACTATAAAAGTTCTTGAGACTCTCCATAACAAGACACATAAACATTTTTAAGCTCTAAAAACTGACACCTCACCTAAAATATAATAACTAAAAACCAATCAAAACATGAGATTAATACATGTAGACTATTGCATTTACTTCTCTCATCTATTTCTCAATTAAAATTTCTCTAACCCTAAAATTCCAGTCGGCTACAAACACGAAGTTCACGGAGGCTGACGAAATGGTGAGTCTTTGCCTTCGGGGCTCGACGATCTTAAGTGGCGAATAAGTCTCTTTGCTTCAGAATTGTGTAAGGAAGTTTGAGTTTACAATTCCTTCTAACCAATCATATATTTCTGATTTGGGTTTCGTTTTTGTAAGATTTTGGTTCTCTCAAATAACTCTAGAGCAACATTCGCAATCGCCCTACAAAATAATTGAGACTTCTCTTGTATGCCTTTTTCAACTACTCCTGAAGGCGGAGATTGGCGGTGACTAGATCTAACAAAAAAGAAGAACAGTTAGATATAGAAAAAAGGAAAGTTAGATCTGAAGAACATGACGAGGGAGAAGAAGAAAATAAGAACAAAAAGGATGAAGGAGACGAAGAATAAGTTAAGAGCATATTTGTTGTCAAAAAAAGAAGAAGAAGTTAAGAGCACATTTACAGGGTAGGTTTGTGAATTGTGATAGATGAGAGAAAGAGAAGGAAGAATGTGTTAAGAGAAGAAAATAAAGAAATAAATTAATTTGTGTTCAATGGATCTATTTTTATCAATGGTAGATATTAAAGCAAAACAAGGGTCTATAGAAGATTAACCGATCAGAAGTTATATTTTTCTTATATGCATTTTCAAAGTTTAACATTTTCATTACTTTTGTATGACCTTCGATTATTTTTGCAATTTACATTAGTGTTTGCTAAATTAATTATGGTAGACAATCTAATGTTTTCTTATATAATGACTAATCAACCTCATTTGCATATTTTGGATTTATAATTTTTGATTAATTTTGATATTTTAGTTTATGTTTTAGGAATTTAGATTCAAATAGTGATTAGGTTTGAATTTTTTGAATTTTTTCTTAAGTTTTGGATTTTCTTATTTTGATTATATATAAAAATTATTTTCGTATTTTGTAGCTTTGTTATTGTTTAATTTTCATTTTCACATAGTTACATAAATTTTATGACTATTTGTAGCTATAAAAATACTATAAAAATTACCCACAAATGTTTTATAATAAATTAATAGCTATTCATACAAACTTATTACAAAATAATATAGTATCAAAACAATATGATTAAATTGTATTTGCTACTAATTATATTGTCAATAATTAGTATTACTTTTGTTATGTTAGAGAATTTGTAGCTAATTTGTCACTAATTAACTACAAATTGCCACAAAATGCTACAAATTCTCTTATTATTTTATTTGTTACTAATTTGTATCAATTTGTCGCAAAATTTTGTTACAAATTATTTTCGTCACAAAATTATAACTATATTCGATGTTTTTTTTTGTAGTGTCTGTTTGATTCATTAATAGTACCAAAGCAACCGGTTACGCTTTTGCCAGTGGTGATGATGAGGTTTACACGAAACAACTCGCTCTGCTTGCATATGCTTATTCTGGTATCTTCATGTGCGAAATCGTAAGGTACTTTTGTCTAAAATAAAATTTTTTTTGTTGTTTTAGGTCTAGATGCAAGAATCTTAATGTTTGTAACACTCTTGATGTTTTTGTTTTGAAAGTTTATGACTTAACTGGTTTCATAAGTCCTTTTCTCTTAAAGATCTTTCTCCAATACAAATCTTCAAGATTTTATTTTTTTCCATGTCTTTCATTTATTTACCTTGACATGAGGCTTTTGGAGCTCTCTCTATCATTTTCCGATCAAAGAGACTATCATCAACAACCAAAACATGGAATTATCACTCTGTTACAATATCCATTGTGGAAATCTGAATCTAAAAGAGTTCTACAACATCATTAGTAGATCAGACAAAGAACTTTCGAGAATTCTATGTTTCTCTATAGCTGATTTTTCATTCGAATTTGCAGGCAATGATTATGTCTTTTCGGTTGTCTTAGCACGGTAAAGAATCATACGAGATTATTCTAGTCCGAATTAAGTTCGTGTTCCCAGATCAAGCGAATAGAAGTCAGGCTCGAGTCGTCGGCGTAGCTGCTGCTACTTATCACACTCTCCCTCTCTCAGGTGGTTTTCTTCTATATCCATATCTCTACTAGCGTGTGGTGCTGGTTGATTAGAAGCTTTCTTTTGAGAAATTGGTTTAGATTAGCTCTCATGTCTACATTCATGAACTTTCATTTGTGAAATTTAAAATATGCTTGAATCGTATATATATCACACAAACGATGGTAATGGAGATGGATGATGTTTTATATTTACTTGGTTTTCGTTCTTGAACTTAGTTTATAGACATAAGGTTATTCATGTGTATGTATATGAGAATTTTGTTTGATATGAATCTGTATTGACCATTCTCTTGTCTTTTGTTTACCTTGTAAGCTTATGACAGACGTGCCTACTTTGATTAAAAAACATTTTACAACAGAGTTATTCCCAAGACACTCATATCTAAAGAGATACTTTTGGTGGCAAGTCTTTTAATATTTTGAACACTACAAAATACATTTAAAACTTACAAAAACAACCCGCAGCATCGCGCGGGTATCTAGCTAGTTAATTATAATGTCATCTCCAATAGTTCACTCTATTTTTCACAACTCTAATATTAGAAGATGGATTTGCTCTAATGATTCACTCTATTTTTTCAGGTATATTCTATTTTCTATTAGTTTATTAATTTATTATACAATCTCCAACTTTAAAATATTTAAATATATCTCTTTATTTTATTTTATGTAATCAACCAAAATTACGATATTATTAAAACTAAACATTAGTACTTTTAAAATTTTGAACTAATTAGATAATCTTTCGTATAATTTTGTTAGGTAAAAATGAAAACATATAAAAGTTAGAAATTATTTTGTAAATAAAAAACTTCTTCTAAAAATAGAAAAAATAAATAGTGTTATCTATATATAGAGTACCAATGAAATTTATTATATTTCAAAAATAGAATTTAGAGAAATAAATAGAGTACGATTCCAGATGGTCTAAATTTGAAATACAAAGTGCAAATTTTATGAGCAAATGTCTCCTGCAAACCAAAAAACACCAAGCTAATTATAGATCCATATAAACTATATCTCATTGACCAAATTATTGATTATTTATTTATGATTTAATAAAGATAGATTATTAATATCTCTAGATATTAATCGAGGAGACATTTTGAGAAGATTTTGAATTCTAAAGCTGAGGTCAACCAGAGAGTGATTTCGGATGCTATTAGCCAATAAGATTAAAGTGTAATTAAAAATATTTAAATAATTTAAATGATAAACAATTATTTGGTAGTTATCAAGAATATCAGACTAAACATATATGGTAAGTAATATCTCAGCATCTTTGTATTATTTTATGTTTTTGGTAATTAGCAATAATATCTAAATTAATTATTTTAAAAATTTTGCAATAATACCTAAATCACTTTTATTGTTTATCATTTTAATACCTAAATTAAACATAATATTTAATTTAAATTATTTTAAATATAAAAAGAATTGCAAAAGATATTTAAAATGATGTTTATTTTGTCCCACATCGATCGTAGGAGTACAGAAGAGCAATAAAATTATAGTATAAAATAGAGCTCTCATGTTCAATTGCAAATCATCTTTTTCACATTTCGAATGTGTTCGGTTTTAATAAATTGAATCGAATAGTAATTATTTTTTTGGTTCAAAAACGTTTTGAACCAAATAAAACATAATTTATTTTACATTCTTTAGTTTTGATTTCTTTCGGTTTAAAAACAAACCGAAATCAAATTATTTAATGTTTCTATTTTCATTTAAATTTTCCAAATAAAAAAGATAAAAATTTATAAATATTTCAGTTTAAAATACTTTGATTAAAATTATTTTACAATATTTTTTAAAATTCGTGAACAATAAAAAATTATTAAATTTTTATAAATCAATTTCTTAAGTCCAATATGTCTAAAACATTAAAAAATTTATAATCTCTATATATTAATCGACGAGACATTTTGAGAAGATTTTGAATTCTAAAGCTGAGGTGTCAACCAGAGAGTGATTTCGGATGCAATTAGCCAATAAGATTAAAATGTAATTAAAAGTATTTAAATAATTTAAATAATAAACAATTATTTGGTAGTTATCAATAATACCTAAATTAATTATTTTTAAAATTTTGCAACTACAAAATTGTCAAGCTTAGAGCGATTTGGGGAGTTATGAACCAATGAAAAAAAACTCAAAGATTTTTATATTTAATCATGACATTAATTACGATTCATAATAGTTAAGATATTTAATGATCTGATACATAAATCTAAACAATAAATGAATATTTAATTTAAATTATTTTAAATACAAAAATATTTGCAGAAGATATTTGATGTGATGTTTATTTTGTCACACATCGATTGTGGGAGTATAGAAGAGTAATAAAGTTACAATATAAAATAAAACTCTCATGTTTAATTGCAAATCGTCTTTCTTCACATTTCAAATGTGTTCAGTTTTAATAAATTCAATCGAATAGTATTTATTTTTTTGGTTCAAAAACATTTTTACCAAGTAAAACATAATTTATTTTACATTCTTTATTTTTGATTTCATTCGGGTTAAAAACAAACCGAAATCAAATCATTTAATGTTTCTATTTTCATTTAAATTTTCCAAATAAAAACATAAAAATTTACAAATACTTCTGTTTAAAATATTTTGATAAAATTTTTTTACAATATTTCTTAAAATTCGTGAACAAAAAAAATTGTTAAATTTTTATAAACCAATTTCTTAAATCCAATATATGTAGAATATTAAAAAATTTTAAAATGGTGTTTTATCGAGGAGACATTTTGAGAAGATTTTGAATTCGTAAAGCTGAGATGTCAACCAGAGTGTGATTTCAAATGCTATTAGCCAATAATATTAAAATGTAATTAAAAGTATTTAAATGAAAAACAATTATTTGGTAGTTTTCTGTTTCGGTTGTTATCAAGAATATCGGACTAAACATATATGGTAAATAAGATCTTAGCATCTTTGTATTATTTTATGTTTTTGGTAATTAGCAATAATACCTAAAATTATTATTTTTAAAATTTTGCAAATACAAGATTGTCAAGATTAGAGCGATTTGGGGAGTTATTAACCAATGAAAAAAACTCGAATTTTTTTATATTTAATCATGACATTAATTATGTTTTATAATAGTTAAGATATTTAATGATCTCATACATAAATCTAAACAACAAATGAATATTAAATTTGAATTATTTAAAATATAAAAAGATTTGCAGAAGATATTTAAACCGATGTTTATTTTGTCCCACATCTATTGTGGGAGTATAGAAGAGCAATAAAATTACAATATAAAATAGAGCTCTCATGTTCAATTGCAAATCATCTTTCTTCACATTTCGAATGTGTTCAATTTTAATAAAATGAATCGAATAGTAATTATTTTTTTTGGTTCAAAAATGTTTTGAACCAAATAAAACATAATTTATTTTACATTCTTTAGTTTTGATTTCTTTCGGGTTAAAAACAAACCGAAATCAAATCATTTAATGTTTTTATTTTCATTTAAACTTTGCAAATAAAAAATATAAAAATACTTCAGTTTAAAATATTTTGATAAAAATTATTTTACAATATTTTTTAAAATTCGTGAACAACAGAAAAATTGTTAAATTTTTATAAACCAATTTCTTAAGTGCAATATGTCTAAAACATTAAAAAATTAAAATGGTGTTTTATCGAGGAGACATTTTGAGAAGATTTTGAATTCGTAAAGCTGAGGTGTCAACCAGAGAGTGATTTCGGATGCTATTAGCCAATAAAATTGAAGTGTAACTAAAAGTATTTAAATGATAAACAATTATTTGGTAGTTTTTCGTTTCGGTTGTTATCAAGAATATCGGACGAAACATATATGGTAAGTAAAATCTCAACATCTTTGTATTATTTTCTATTTTTTGTAATTAACATTAATACCTAAATTAATTATTTAAAATTTTGCAACTATAAAATTGTCAAACTTAGAGCTATTTGGAGAGTTATGAACCAATGAAAAAAAAACTCAAACTTTTTTATATTTAATCATGACATTAATTATGACTCATAATAGTTAAGATATTTAATGATCTGATATACAAATCTAAACAATAAATGAATATTTAATTTGAATTATTTTAAATATAAAAAGATTTGCAGAAGATATTTAAAGTGATGTTAATTTTGTCCCACATCGATTGTGGGAGTATAGAAGAGCAATAAAATTACAGTATAAAATAGAGCTCTCATGTTCAATTGTAAACCATCTTTCTTCACATTACGAATATGTTCGGTAATTAACCTTTTTAAATTCAAAATGGTTTGAATTGAGTTAAAACATAAGAATTTTTATATTGTTTAGTTTTGATTTTTTTTTTCGGATTATAACTAAACCGAATCGAACTATTTAGTGTTCTCAATCCATTTTCAATTAAATTTTACAAAAAACAAAAAAAAATAAAAAGCTTTAATTTTTAAAATGAATGCAAAAAGTCATAAGAGGCGTCCATAGAAGATTTTTAGGGAGATTTGACTAGTGAATTTCATTTATCATTAATTGTAGAGATTTATCATTGATTAACTATAAAGATTCAAAATATACATTCTTTTAATTAAATCGAACCAAATAAAATTGGTTTAGGGTTGTGTTAAAACCTAGATTTTATGTGTTAGTGTTAACTATTTAGGGTTTAGGGTTTAGTTTTTTAGGGTTTATCATTAATGAGGGAATGAAATTAGAAAAGACGACATTGCCTTTTTATTTAATCTTGATACCATAAATAAAAAGATTTCATATCGAATAACTATATAGAGATAAATTTATATTGTGTTGTGTAATTAAAATGTCAAAAATATTATGGGTTGTCAGATTATGCAAATAGTTTTTAAGAATTTTGTGCTTAGGGTTGGGGGTGTGAGTTAAGGGATTAAAGTTTATGGTTTATGGTTTATGGTTTAGGGTTGATCAGCGAGGGCACTGAATAAGATTAAAACAAAAAACATTGCCTTTTATATTTAACTTTTTAACCATTAGTTTGAATATTTTAATAAAAGATTTGGTTTGAATATTTCAATAAAAAAGGAAAANAAAAGGAAAATTTTTATAAAAATCAAAATATTCAAATTGTTACTCTTTTAAGCACAATTTTGTAAGCCCGGTGTG
>OVAN01015269.1:0-11437 GCA_900406275.1 Anastatica hierochuntica
CCGTCCTCACTGAGTGGCTTGTTTAAAAAGTCACTCACCCCTCTCTTTTCTTCTCTTTTCCTTTTGGTGTTTCTGCAGGTAAAGTTAGAAGTGATAAATTTGCGAACCGATTGGTGAAGTTTACTCTGGTTTTGACGATACCATTTGGAGCAGTCCAGTACCCTTGGGTCGGGGTCGTTACAAGAACATTTCTTGATGTTATAGCTGTATACTTTTTTTCAACCTCCCACTCAGATTTTGCTATGACTCCATCATTCACAGGTTTAGAGAGACAAGCCTTGTCTTTGTTATCTTCCTGTTTTATACAGACAATGTCAGCAGAGAAAAAAGCATAGAAAAGTTTTGGTACATACCCAACTCAATTTTTTGGACAAGCTCTTAGGGGCAGAGAAAAATATGTGATGCTGAGGTATTTTAAGATAGGGAAGAAGAAAACGAACGGGGGAGCTTACATAGCCTATGAATATGGAAAAGCCATATATAACTTCTCAAGCCTCCTCATAATCTTCTTCTTCGTCCTCATACTCCTCTTCACCGGCTGTAGCATCCTGGTATTGCTGATACTCTGCGATAAGATAGTTCATGTTACTCTCTGCCTCGTTGAACTTCATTTGCTCCATTCCTTTTCCCGTGTTTCAATGGAGGAAAGTGTTTCTCCTGAACATAGATATGAACTACTCACTCACACGCCTGAACATCTCCTGGATTGCAGTTAAATTCCCAATGAAAGTCGATGCATTTTACAAACCCTTTGGTGCAATGTCACATACACTAGATTTTTTACGTTGTTGAGGATTCATTCTACATCGTACGGTGATTTTTTTGTTCAGAATGTTCATCATCTGCTCATCGACCTCTCTGGTGCTCAGCTTTCCACGGAACACAACTGATGCAGTCAAGTAACGTCCATGGCGAAGGTCAGCAGCGCACATCATGTTCTTTGCATCCCACATTTGCTGGGTCTGTTCAGGTACACTCAAGGCATTGTATTGCTATGATCCTCTTGATGTTAATAGAGAAAACCAACCATAAAGAAGTGAAGTCTCGAGAAAGGGATCATATTCACAGCGAGTTTCCTGAAGTGAGAGTTTAGTTGACCAGGGAAACAAAGACAACATGTAACACCGCTCATTGTAGCTAAGATGAGGTGGTTAAGGTCACCAACTAACTGAAAACAAAAAGGAGCATGTAAAAACAATGAAATATAATTATCCCTATTTAAGTATAACTATGTAACAGAACATATGATTTGAATTTAATTGTGGATCGAGAAGAAGAAAACTACCCAAAGTCACATGAAAGGAAGAGAACAAAACCTCATCATCATTTCATGGTCCAATATCCATGGGTCCGGGAAGTTCATCATCAATAGTACTATCTTGGATGTTAGATGAACTTTCCTTGTAAGAAAACGTCAAATTTTTTCCTTCGTGCCTACTGTACTGGAGCATAAAAGAGACCAATGAATGAAAAAGAGAACTAATCAAAGTAGCAAATTAGTTACTAATCCAGCGGATAAGGATATTTTACAGACTTAGAGCTTCTTTTAATCACTCAAATCCCTCGAGGATGGCATAAAAGCTTCAGCACCGCATCTTTAGTGCACCGGTGCACAACCTCCCGTGACTTAGCAACATAAATACCATGTCTGCTTTCTGATCCTTCACCAAAATTGTTGGGGCATTCATCAATTGGATCCTCCTCTATGGCCTGACCATTAGCACGATCAAAGTTTTCAGCCATGTCACTTATCTTGGATGACGTTTCTCCATGATTATATGAGTGAAATGAAAATTTCGGCCCCGCGTGATCTCTAACAAATGCAAAGACATTAAAAACCCAACTCAGAGAGTTTATGCACATATGATATGATCAGCTTCTTGAGTTTTTCCTTTACTTCAACTTGAGACAGTAAAATTATCAAGAAGAATTTTGATGAAACAATACCTTTACAACCTCGCTCGGCTTTGATGCCAGATAGATGGGATGACGTGACTGAAGGAAGGAATACCATTCAAATGGATCAGTGATTTGGTTTCTTTAGTTAAAGTAGACCAAGTTGCCACTTGCGCATCATGTGAAATCAAAAGAAAACAATAATCATCATTACAAAAGCCATAAGCAGAGCCACTCAATAGGAAAATTATGTCATCAATTCAACAAAATAATGTAGATAACTTTTCAAGATGCATGGTTGAAAACAACCAAAAGAAGTCAAAGAATTGACATTAACCTCATCATCTGACCCACTTTATTGAGCAGGTATACATGTCAAACCGTCTCTTCTTGAAAAAGCAAAATAACTTTTCTCGAGGGAATCAATAACTTCATCGCCATCTTCAAGAGATCAAGATATCTTCTGTAGCTAAAAGCGAAATCACCCATCACCATTTTACTTTATTATGTAGAATAAGAAGCTGCACAAAATTTAAAACAAAAAAGAGACTTAGATGCATTGTCGGTTTCTCTAGCAAAATTTAGTTGACCGTAAACTTGAGATAACACATAAGCTCTCTGTGAAAATACTTCCCTCAGTGAAATTTTAGATGATCATCGAAAACTAGATGTATACACATAGAACTACACGACCATGGTATTGATGTCACGTAAACTCACAAAAAAGAAAAGGATGTTAATATATATATATATATATATATATATATATATATATCGTTTGATTTAAAAAAAGATAATAAAGGAACCAATCGTGGGCCGCCACGTGTCGTGGAGCCCGCGAAATAGTGCTTGATCCGAGTTCTTACGGAAGAGCTCAAGAGAGCTTGGTTTCCTTGGGTAATGTGTGAACCCCCTTAAAAACCTCTTATAATTTTTCAATGGGTATGCTCTTAGCTATAAACCTATCAAAACCATAAGTACAGAAATCGACAATCATAACCCACAAAAAACACATCTAGGAAGCACATAATTTTTTACAAAAGAGAACATTTATAACCAAGATAATAAGAGAAGTAAAGAAATACGACTAACCCACAAATTCAATGATTGTATAAATGGATATGTGCTTTGGCAGTTCATTTAACTTCTTGTTCTTGTTTCACTTGTTTATAAAATTCATCCTCTTAGAGCATGATTATCAAAGAACCCCATTAATAGTTTTTTAAAATTATTTTTTTATTTTTTTTTGTTCGATTTAAAAAAAGAAAATTAAAAGACCCTCCAATCGCGGACCGCCACGTGACGGTGGGGCCCGCGAACAGTGGAAGAACCTCACCAGCATCGGTTCTTAATTTGGCTTTTAGGGATACGGGTTCTTAAAAAATGTGTGGGGTCCACACATTTTTTTAATCAAAAAAATATTAAGATACCCTACAAAAACTTTTGTTAAAGATGATCTTAGCTTTCTGATTCTCAAAGAGAAAAAAGTTATTATTAGTGCATGAAATACCAAAAAAAGTAAATTAAGAGAAACAACCAATTATGAGCCAAAGGACAAGTAGAAGAAACAAGTAACAATTCATTATCACTAAACTCACACATGAGAAGAAGTAGATCGATAATGGTCGATGAAGAGGAGAACGGAGATATATATATAAGAAAACAATCTATTAGGGTTTATTAATACCAATGACATTAAAGAGTAAATAGAGATTTTGGAGAGGGTTAACAGCAGAACAACTTGGGCCTAAAAAGCTGGAAAATAAATCCAGCGATGAGATGCAACCATCAAAACACAGGATCGCGACACGTAAACGAATCCAGAAAAATCTAATTTTCGAAAATTAAAAATAATTCCACGAGAAGCTACCGCGACGACATGTCACCAAAACTCTCCAGACAATGACACGTAAGCAAATTACTTCTCTTTTAAAACTTGTACTAGATGATGGCTCATGCGGATGCACCGGCAAAGATAATTTTACTAAAATTGTAGTAGTTATAGTTTTAACATATAGTTTTTGTTGTTTGTATAGTTCTTGTTACAAAGTATAAAAATATGAAAGATCACTCGTATTTGTTTGTGTCTTTTGTAACTTGAGACATTCTTGTTTCTTGATTTTACTGTGAAAACTCTCTATTTTTGAATTTAGAAAGAAAAAAAAGTTAACATTTGAGAAAAATCATAGTTTGGTACCAAAAACCGAGTCGAACCCACATGAAAAAATGGTACCGAATCCGGTGAAATAGCCGAACGAATCTTAAATTTCTAAGTCAGAAAAATTAGAACCGAACCTGACCCGAACCTAAATATTTCGGGTACGCGATAATATCTGGACTATAAATATATATTTAAACGTATTATTTTTTAATTTAATATCCAAAAAATATCGTAACTTACCATGATTTTATATATATTTTTGAATATAAACCTAATGAACCATATTCCTAACAAATTCAGCTCTGTCATGTTTGCTCTTTTAGTATCCTAACCAACCAATCGTCTATTCCATATATATAAATCTAGACTAAATGAATTAGGTTTTATAATTAATGAATTTCGTTTTAAGTCTAATGATCGAGGATAGATAATGATCGATTTTTTTGTTTAAATAAATATCATAATTTCCGGTAGGGTTAGTTTGGTCATTAGCACACGAGTGAATATTCTCCCAAGAAAAAAAATCGTTAGCCAATCAAGTGATGACATGTATGCCAAAAACGTTTTTTAATTAAAAAACTGAAAATTTGCAAACTCTATAATTGCGTCACGTCACCCGCAAATTCCGTGAGCGCGCCACGTCAACAAGCGACTTCTCATATATATATATATATATTTCTAACGTGTGTATATATATATATATAATATATATATGGTTTTAGATGGGTTTTAGTTTTGAATTATTTTATTTGGATAATTCAAAAAATAATTAAAAAGCCACAAAAAAAATGGCATGAAAAAAATTTTCAAAACCTACCTCCCAAGAAAAAGATAATTTTTTTAATTCAATGTATTTGTAATCCATCTCGTATATCAGCCCGTAGTACATGTTTTTAATGAATTTGTGGAGCCCAATCAATTATTTTGTTTAAGAATCTATTTTAATGTTTCTTCTATTATTTGACCACTTCCAGAAAAAAAAAACATTTAGTGGAACCCAATTAGTCAATTACAATCCAAAAAAAAAACACGCAATAGATTTTATAAGATTTGGATTTATGTATGAATAATTTCCAATTCGATTTGTTTTTTCTGTCAACAATATCACACTAATTTAGTACTAATTATACTCTATCTATTATTTTGAAAATTAAATTTGGACTAAAAATATTTTTTTTTTCTTGGTACGTGTCTTTGAGTGGTTGGGTTGATACCAGATTACATATTGACATTTTCTTCCTCCAAAATTTTTCAATATTACAATTTAGCCCCGTTATTTTTGGTTTGAAGATTACCCCGATTTGTTTCCTTCCTCGGTAATGAAGCTGCAGATTTGTTTTAGGTCTCTGTCGTCTCTCTCTCTCTTCGTCTCTCCCGTTGCTCTCGAGAAAAACCCAGCTGGCAAATTATCATGCCGATGCCAAAGCACGAAGCTTGTCGCATAATATTCTTGAGGTAAAGTCTGAATCTTTGCTCTAACTCCAGGCTAGCTGATTGCGTAGCTTCTGATTCTCGAGTTTGAGTTCCTTTCTGGGTACTTTGTTTCCTTCTTCTTCTGGGTTTTTCGTTCTGAGATCTGATGTTCTACTGGTTCGCTGTTTCGTCGATGATCGAATCATCTTCCTGCTGGGTTTTAGAGATCTAATGGTTTCGATTTGAAGGTTCAATGGAACGTCTTGGGTTTTGGGGATTGCTGATGGGTAGTGTGGAAAAGTCATCGGATTCTGGAAATTCGTTGGCTTGCTTTGCATCTACGAAGAATGGAGAAGGAGAGAGTACTTCTTCGTCGAAGCCGTTGAAGGGCTCTGGGTCGAGAAACAGTAGCCCTTTAGGTCGAGTAAGGTCGAGAAACACGAGTCCATCTAGGCAGAAAGTGGTCAAGACGAAACCTCGTGGTTTCGAGGAAGAGACAGTTGCTTCGTTTGGTAAACCAATTGTTGCTGATGTTCAGATGGAGGATAGTATATGGGCAATGCTTCCAGAGGATTTGCTTAATGAGATTTTAGCTAGGGTTCCACCGTTTATGATATTTCGAATCCGATCCGTTTGTAAGAAATGGAACTCGATTCTTCAGGATAACAGTTTTCTCAAGTTTCATTCTAATGTGTCGTCTCACGGACCTTGTCTTCTCACTTTTTGGAGGAATTCGCCGCAGATTCCTCAATGCTCGGTTTTTAGCTTGCCGTTGAAGACGTGGTACAAAGTCCCATTTGCGTTTTTGCCTTCATGGGCTTTTTGGTTAGTTGGTTCTTCAGGTGGTCTTGTTTGCTTTTCCGGTCTCGATGGCGTAACATTCAGAACTTTAGTATGCAATCCTTTGATGCAGACTTGGAGGACTCTACCGAGTATGCACTTTAATCAGCAAAGGCAATTGATTTTGGTTGTAGATCGTTCAGACAGATCGTTCAAAGTCATAGCTACTAGTGACATTTACGGGGATAAGTCACTTCCTACCGAGGTCTATGATTCTAAAACTGACAAATGGTCATTACATCAGATAATGCCTGCAGTAAACTTATGTTCCTCGAAAATGGCTTATTGTGATTCCCGATTATATCTAGAAACTCTTTCGCCTCTTGGTCTGATGATGTATCGGCTTAATACAGGGCAATGGGAACACATTCCGGCTAAGTTCCCAAGATCCTTATTGGATGGTTACTTAGTTGCTGGAACTCATAAGAGATTGTTTCTCGTGGGAAGGATTGGCCTCTATAGTACTCTCCAAAGCATGAGGATATGGGAGCTTGATCACACTAAGGTTTCTTGGGTAGAGATAAGTAGAATGCCACCAAAGTACTTCCGGCCACTTCTGAGACTTTCAGCCGAGAGATTTGAGTGTTTTGGACAAGATAATATGATCTGCTTTACGTCGTGGAATCAAGGAAAATGTCTTTTGTACAATGTGGATAAGAAGATTTGGTCTTGGATCTCCGGGTGTGCTCTTCAGTCATGCAACAGCCAAGTGTGCTTTTATGAGCCGAGATTTGATGCATCTGTCCACTGAACAATAAATAATTCGCTGCGTTCACATCAATCTTGGAAGAGTTACAATTGGGCTTCCGAGCAAAAGGTATCAGAGAGATAAAATCGAACAGCATCTTCCGTGTACCTTCACTGCTAATGAAACCCTCGTCAAGCAATGATATGCGTCACAAATGATTAACAATCTCAAGGAGAAAAACTGTAAGATAAACTTGTTTCTAGCTTTATGTAAATTAGCATTCACCGGATAAGAAAACTCTCTGTATCCTGTCGGAAATATATTCCTTTTCGCATCTTAAATTTAAGCCTATCTCTGCAAATAGCAACTGTTCAAGAACAATATCGTTCGTCTTGTCGGCTAACTCTTATGAGAAAGAAAGGTTTTAAGTTATTAAGATTGGAATATAGATATGATCTTATAGTTTCGGGTAATCGTTACATACAATTCCCATACTTATTAAGTCTTCTGATTAGAAACTAGAAAACAGAAGAAATCTAGCTTAGCTTTGAGACACTTTTTCTCTACAGTTTAGCCAACTCATAGACGCTGATAGGGTAAGAGTATTTTGCGGACTTGCTGAAGGTATTCTGAGCTATGATTTTGTTGGCAATTTGTGTTGGATGAAATGAATCCCAAAAGACATATTGATGCCTATCCGAGCACGGTTGCTGGAACGGAAGGCATGTTAAAGCTCCTCCATATCTCCCGTTGCCGCAGCAAGCTTTGTTTGGTATCACAAGACCTGCAAAAATCGAGAACTTGAAACTAAGCTGTGTGATATAGAAAGAAGAGTAAAAGCTCTTATTGAGGGGTTATTGTCATTTTTACCATACGTCGACGAATTCGAAACCATATCATGAAAGAGGTCATAGATGTTTAGATATACAAAGAAAGATCCTGGAAGGCTTGTGTTGAGAGTATTTGCTAGATGTATTATACGGCTGTTGAACATTGAAACCAAATTGTTTATCTTTGTCACACACCCGCTTTCGTTGCCGGTTACCATCGACAGCTGACTTGGTATGCAACCTAATGGTCCTGCTCCAGTTAACACCATCTTTCTTGCACCTAAGTTGTATAGTCTCTGCCAAAGAACACACTTTATGCTTCCTTAAGTATGAGATGACTATTGTGAACTTGTACTATGAGATTGTTAACTTACCGATATTTGAGCTGAGAAAGTCTTAATAAGGAGATCTGCATACTCGTCTCCATTGTAGGTTTGGCTGCTATTGTATATCTCAGACAGGAAGTAGTTATTGATATAATCATTGCTTCCAATATTGATCCCAATTATCGATGTCGCAAGATACTTTGTCAGATCTGCAGGGTTTTGAAATAGAGGCCGGAGATTGAACTCGATCGTCTGCTCAAACTGCGATATCTGTTCATTGAATGAAATTCTGACTCCCTGGAAAAACCAGAAAAGTAAATGAAAACCTATCTAATAAGCAAACAAAAAAGAAGTCGAGTGTATAGTTTCTTGATCCTCACCAATTGGTGACCGGTTTCATCTAAAATACCAGCTGCTGCAGATGCATAGTTAAGCCCTCTTAACACATTTTTACGAATGGAGAAAGGAGATAAGTACGGTGGAACCAATGGCAATCCGAGGTACATGGCTACATTCGAACCAAAAGAAAATGTATACAACAATTTTAGTGAGAAAGTTAGTTTAAAAAATGTGAGAAACAAGGTTCATGATTCTTTAGTTGCCTTACCACCATAATCAACAACAGTGCGGCCATTGCAGAAACGGCCAGAGGGGAAGCCAAAATCAATTCCATAAGGGAAATAGTTAGCTCGTGCGAGAGTGAGAAGGTAATTGTTGTTTCCACTGTCAACTAAGGAATCTCCAAAGATAAAGAAAGCAGGAGCAAGAGGTTGATCATTATCTTCTCTTGATTGGTCATAGCCATAACCAAACCACACAAGCTCTAACAGCACTACACTAACCAACAAACTCTTCATGCTTGGTTACTGTCTTTCTCTCCCTCTCTCTCTTTCTTGTGCTCTTAAAAGAAGCTTATGAAGAAAAAGATAACTCTACATTTTTTTAATATTATTTGCAAAGTAAATTTGGCTCAAATTAGAAGTTGAAATGGTTGATTACAATGTTATCCTTAAAAATATAATTGTTTTTAAAAAGTATTTCTTTCTATAAAAATTAACTTTTTTAATGAAATAACCTAAAATGGAAAGGTTGACAAAAAAAAAACCTAAAATGGAAATAGAAATCTATTTAAAAGGAAACTTTTTTCAAGAATCACATTTTTAATGTAATGAGATTAAAACAATAAAAATAAAAAATGAAAAATAGATAAATGAATAAAGTTGATGAGATTATTTTTAACTAATTTATTTGAAAAATTACAAGATTTTCCTAATAATATATATAAAAAATAATAAAACCGTATTTAATATAAAAATTATTCAAAAATAAAGATATAAAATAAAGAGCATTTTTTAAATAGATTACGAACTTCTTTATTCTAAAGCAAAAGAAAAATGATTTTCTAACATATAGTTTATGATCACTTTTATTTTTTTTTGTCATCCTTAGCCTAATGGCAAGTAGTTCCTCTTATTAGAGGCAGATGCAAGATTCGAACCTAATTTTTTGAGATGACAACAGAGGTGGTGCAATCACTGACCCACTTGTTCCTCTCAATCACTTTTATTAGAACCATAAATTTTACCGAGTGAATATCAAATGATGCAATATATTTTAATTATCTACAAAATATCTTAAATAAAACGAGTAGCCAATATATAACAATGTGGTTTACTATAAAAGATATTATATAATTCGTAAGAAAAAAATTTAAGATATCATCTAACTAGATGGCTCTCCGCGCAATGCGCGGATAAATTATCGTCAAAATATTAGTAACATATTTTTATTTAATATAATTAGTGATTTTGTTTTGATGAGGATAAAATTATCGTCGAAATATTAGTAACCTATTTTTTATTCGTCACTTACCATTTAGTAACTCGTTTTTTTAAATTAATTCCTAATTTCCTAATAAAAATTAAATAATGAAATAAAAACTCAAAAGAAATTAAGTAATGAAATTTTAAATCTTTTAAAATGATTTAAAAGGAGTTTGCCATGTCATAAATTATAACCAATCAATTTAGATTAGATTGCCATGCCATAATTTTTGGTCGAAATTCATTATGAAGAGGACATGTGAGGACATGTGACAAAGTCACTTGTGAATTAATGTTTAGGGGATTACGTCAATACTTACAAAACGTAATAATTTTGTAAATCAATAAAACATTTTACACCATATTATCAAATTAAAAAAAAAAATGAATTCTTTCTGTTTGCGCAGTATGTATGTTACTCAATTTGAAAAATCAAACCAAAGAGGAAATGAACCAATTCGGTTTTACTTTCCACTCGAATGAACTGTGAGTCAAACCACACAGAAATCACACCAAACAGAAATCATTTCTATAAAAACAACAAAAATGAAGTATTCTGTTTCCAATCTATTTCTATATTTATAAACCAAAAATTTGAAAAACCATATGTGTAGATATATACACATGCATTAGTGGTGTGACATAAGATGGAGAAATGGTAGCATGAGATATGACAGTGTCTGGTGCTGAAGAACTGGTCGTGTGGTAAATGATGTCATGGAGTGTGGTGGTTAACTGTTACTGTTTCAAAAGACTTTCTTCCGTATTTATAATTTTTTGAATATTTATTTGATGCTTCCTTTATTTTCTTACCATTTTCTGCTTCTTTTCCATAGAGACAGCTTTTAGAGAGAGCTAACCCCTAAGCCTACCTTCTTTGGTAAATCTGTGTTTGTACTCATTGATGAGTTTCCAGAATTTTAAATGCAATCTTTATGGTTTATAGTTTATCATGAGAACCGGATTGATATAGTTGACAACCGGTTTATAATTTAGATGGGCCTTGTTTGGTATTTTGGGCCTGAGATCCCTTCTTGATTCTAGTTGAATTTTACATGGTTCACTATTTTTTGGTCAGAAAAATTTACATGGTTCATTTATGTTTTTTTAGTAGAGCATTTCCAACGATTCTCTATATTTCCTTCTAAATGCTATTTGGAGTAAAATTAAGAGAAATTCCTTTAGATAGCACACTTTTTAGTTTTTGGGCCACATCTAGCACACAAGTCCAAAATTCCCAACCCTAGCATATTTAACACACGGTATACCGAAAATACCCCTGTCTAATTTTGGCATCTAACGCGACGAGTTTCCCTGAGAAATAGCAAACCCTAAATCGTCCGTCTTTCTCCGGCGAGTAGAAACAATGGCGAACACTAAACCTGAGAAATAAGCTTTGAAGAAACCAACGTCATCGTTCTCTCGCTTTCGCTATCACTCTTACAATGACACGAACAAAC
>OVAN01015270.1:0-11437 GCA_900406275.1 Anastatica hierochuntica
AAATTACTTATGAACAGAGTTTTTTCAAAATTACTCATCAACAAAGTTTTATAAAGCTTTATAAGATTACTTATAAATATATGAATTCTGCTGTTATTACCTTTTCCTCAAACATATTGTTACTAATATGTTTATCAGAACAAGAAAGCGATGCTTTTGGAAATTCGTTTGTGTTGAATGTTACTAAAACACTCTGAGTATCATTACTTATCAGAATGTTGTTTTCATCTATAACTGCAATAATATTCGTCTTTCTATGCATCATAAAAAACAGTTTATGTCAACAAAGTCAATTCTTTTATAAGGCTTTGTAAAAATAAAACAAATCCTTTTGTTATTACCTTCTCTACAACAGTATGATGATCTGAAACAGGAGAAGTAATTGCCTTTGATATATCATCAGCATTCTGGTTTCCTCTTAAAGCAGATACAGTAACACACAATTTCACAACCTCGCTCGTTTCTTGAAATTTCTTTACGAATGATTTAACTTTTCTATCATTCCTAATAATAATTGGAGGAAGATCTTTCGAAGATGTCAAAAAGCTTGAAGACAATCCATAACTAAGATTCCGCAAATTTTTGAAACAATCAATACCAAAATCTTCTGCAACTACTGAAATTAACTCATTGAATGTGATATCTTCCTTGATAACACTTAGTGAACTTCCTCTTTCACAATCAATAACGAATTCCCAGGTTTTGTCACTTTTAAATTTTCAATCGCCGCAAACGGAATAAAGCTCGATAATAGTCGACAATATGAGAAAATCAGAAATTAGGTTTCTTTTAGTCTAGGGGTATAATGGTCTTTTTCATTTAAAAAAAAGTGTAAAAATAAAAAAACTTCAAGCAGGTGTATTTTTGAAAAACAGACAATACAAAGGTGTATTTTTGTAAGTCCCCCAATTTAATTTGTGTCATTTATAAGTGATGCCACAAAAAATAATTGATTCGAATTGACTTATTTGTTATAGTGAGAATAAAAATTCGAGCTAAAAAAATATGAAGAATTTACAACATAAGACACGTTTTACTTTTCACTTTCGATTTAGGCACTTTGTTGACAAGAGACACTTTTCCAGAGACAAAATTTTGACGAAATTGCCCTTGGAAAGAGAAGTCTTTGTTCGTTACAATTAGTTGCATCAGTTAAATCTCAATCGTTCTTTACAAAACATGAAACCAAAATCATATGACTGAGATTTAAAGAATATATGAAATGTACTAAATGATCCAAGGGCTGATGTTTGTTGTCGTCGAATATTCCTTTTGTCCAGTGGATAATAGTACAAAAAGGAACGAGATGTGTTATGTTGATCCACTTGATAAATCGAATGGTTATGATATAAATAACATGATGGAATACTCTGTGTGGTTATTAAGTTGAAAACATGTTTTAGTTGGGGATTGAGAGATGCGTTTTGCTGGAGTCCTTCAACGTACTTACCCACCTGAGGGTTTCTGTTTAGAACGACCTTCGTGGACTTGACCATATGGACTTGTACTTGTGGCTTGTAGCAAAAATGTGTCTTATTATTACATTCACATGGGTTGTGAGAGAAGTCCAGATAGACTATAATCAGAGATTAAGCACCGGTTGGGCCTTTGCTGGGTTTTTTTTGCTTGACGAAAATGTTGTTAGAACCAGCTATTGTTCCCACCCACTTGGAACCAGTTGTGATGTAATTCACTTTTGTTTTGAATGGGATATGATGAATTTGCCATGACGTGAAGGTTTACCTAGGAGACTACACCTGCTTTCGACCATGGAGAATTTATTAGTCTCGCATTGGAGAGAGATTTTTTTGTGGCGTGACATATCTTTAATATCGGGTGAGAGAGAAAAATTTTTAAAAATGTATACAACTGCGGTTTCCCATAACTTACATGGGTTTCAAATAGTTCTTATGGTTTCAATGAAATTGACCCTAATTCCTGGACATATACTAACTAATGTAAAATCATATAAAACTTGGAATTACCATCTACACAATCATTTGATGGATTAGTCCAGAAATAAAATAGTGTCCCAATGGATTTATCCACATGGAACTGTCAATACGCAATTGGATAAATTACAAAAAAAAAAGATTCGAAAAAATCATGTAAAGTAGATCAGGATAGACAACATATTTCAAGACTCATGTAGGGAAACACTCACTCATGACATCGTCTTTTACTAAATCAATCAATCCTCACCACGGTTTCTTATTGTTCTTGCATGTAGACATCATCTTTTAATTCATTATTTTCACGGGATAGATGAAGCACCTGTGCCAGCCCATGTGGATTAGTCCACAAAGTTGTGTGAGATATAACATTGTGTTTCTACATCAACATAGAGGTAATTGGATGTATAATTAAATTAATCAACCCTCACCTCAATTTCTTGTGCTTCCATGCTCACACCTACATGTTCCTCCTCTCTAACCTGCAAAGAAGGGGGCCATATTACGGTTTCTTCTCATAACTATCCACGTGGATTGATCTACATTTTAAATCTCATACCTCGCACACCACAATGTTACTTACCGTTGGGGGGTGTGTGTCTAGATCCAACTTGTACATCTGATATTTTCTTGTTGAAACTCAACAGTTCCTTTCAAACATTTTGCCATACAGAGAGCAAATCCATCTTTGAATATATGTTTAATCTTTCCACGGGAATATGGTAAGTCGTAATCAATCTTTCTGGCAACCGAAGGTCCCATTCACATTCGTCGCCGAAATTGGTGCTCTTTGCATCACGAAAAGTTCAAAATAGAAAAATAAAAGAAAACCTTAATTAGCGGAAAACCTTTTATATTGGGGAATTAAGAGATGTGTTTTGCATGAGGGTTTATGATTTTATCAATATGGACTAAGCCATGTGAACTGTGATAAGATGGCTATATGTGGTGTTTTGATCCACTTAATCGATATATAGCAAACAATCTTTCTGACAGTCGAATGTCCCACTCAAACTCATCACTCAAATTATTGTTCTCTACAACGAATACATAAAAATACAAACTACAACGGTTGTTTGGCGAAAAGGGCTTTACGGCGCAAATCTAATAAATCGTTGCAAAGAGATTTTGATACATCAATAAAAAGAACCCATAATCTTCCACCAGAAGTTCATACAACACATATTAACGATACTGCGAAAGAGTTTACCTTCCACGGAAGCCGATAGATCTCAAAAAAATCGAATCTGAACCGGCCAATTAAAGTTTCTCCGCTGTCCAAGAACTTCAATTCCGCTTACACACCGTTGAAATTTAGATCTCGCCGATTTCTTCACCTTATCCCCAATATATTTTCTTTTCTTCTAGTGGGATTCTTCATGAAGAAAAAAAGATAGTTCTTCTTTCTGATTTTGAATGTCGAACAAATGTGTAGTTTTTTGGTAAAAGTCAAAAAAAAAAAGTTTTTGCAGTTAATAGAATAAATAAAGAAAAAACAGTGAAATTTTCTAGTTACTTATGAACCAAACAATTCAGTGGTTACATAGAAGACGGTTTCGTGTATTCGTTAGACGTGAGGATATATAAGTAATCTTCTCTCTGAAAAGACACCTTTGTCACAAAAGTACCTTAATGTGTTATGTAAATTCAAAAAAGGGCCTTAAAATGTAATGAACTCAAACAATATCATGTTAAAGGGAAGGTCCCCCAATAGTACAAACATAGTATGATGGAGAATAAAACATGGAAACAGACTTTAAACATAAGTGTTACTTACTTATAAAAAAGAGTGATTTACACTATAAGGCATTTTTTAGTTTACAATGAACAAAAAAGACGCATATGAGATATAGGACACTTTTTCCAGTTTTCGAGATAAAACTCGACGATTTTTCCATTCAGTCTAACACAAGACGCAAGTGTACAACGACTTCGTGAACAATTATTTTCATGGACAAGTCCACAGTTTTTGACTATTTAGACATATCTAAATGGATAACTTATATTGGACACATAAATTCAAAATACTCGTTGATGTATTGCATGTGGACATGTTTAATTTCCAATGTATTAAAATTGACAATTTTTATACACAAAAATTCTTAATAGACATGTATATTATACAATAAATTTCTATATATTATGATTTTTTATATTTTACATGTAAATGGACAACCTATATTTTCAAAGACTTAGATGGACATGACTGTTATACAATATTTTCTCAAAAACTTATCTATTTGTTATCCACAAAACTTTGCCCACTTAGTGTGTACTATATATATGGACAACCATTCTGATGTCTTTCAACATACACTAGAATAAACAATATAAACAAAACACATACAATAAAGTTTAAAAGATTTACGAGATAAACATTATAGAACTATAAGTTCTTTGGAAAAATTGCATAAAAACACTCAGAATGACAACTACTGACACTTTTAACCGTCGCAATTTTCCACTAACATTTTGAACCCTCAGAATGACAATTTTATCATTATAAACCTTCAACATGGTTTTCGCGTACACGCCGTCAATAAAGTTTACGAAAAAGTTAAGGTGTTAAATAAATTATTAAAATATTAATAAAATAATAATAATAAAAATCGAAAAATATACTAAAAATTTGAAAAATCAATAAAAATTCGAAACTTCAACTAAAGTTTGAAAAAATAAAATAAAAATTTCGAAAATAAAATAAAAATTTCAAAAACTAATTAAATTCAGAAAAAAATATAAAAATTATAAATTCAATAAAATATTTTAGAAATTAATTTAAAGTAAAAAATAAAATTTGAAACATTCTAAATTCCAATCAATTAGAAATTAAAAAATAATGAGATATTAACAATTTGTAAGTTATTTACTTAAATATGATACTAGCTTAAATATTATAAAAACCATCAAAGTTTTTAAATTATGGTTCTATAGATTCATTCTCTAAAGAACCATCAAAATTTTGAAATTATTTTTTATTGATAATTTTATAAAATTTTGAATTTTGAATTATTTTTCAAATCTTGATAATTTTCAATTAATTTTTATTTTATAATATTTAAGCTAGTATCATTTTGAGTTAGTATCTTACAAATGTTTAATAGCTCATTATTTTTCAATTTCTGATTTAAATTTAGAATATTTCAAATTGAATTTTCTTACCTTAAATTAATTTCTAAACTATTTTTATTGATTTTGTAATTTTTTAATTTTTCTGAATTTTTGTTAGTTTTCAGATTTTTTTATATTTTTCTAATCTTTTTTTTTGTATTTTATAAAATATAGTACACGATTCCTTACATTTCTTTCTCTAAAAAACCACAAATTTTTAAATTATATTTTATTGATAATTTTATAAATTTTTTCATTTTAATTATTTTCAAATTTTATTTATTTTCAAATAATTTTATATATTATAATATTTAAGCTAGTATCATATTTAAGTTAACATCTTTCAAATTTTTAATATCTCATTATTTTTGATCGATTTAGATTTAGAATATTTCAAATTGTATTTTCTTACTTTAAATTAATTTCTAAAATACTTTATTGAATTTATAATTTTGATAACTTTTTGAATTTAATTAGATTTTGAAATTTTATTTTATTTTCAAAATTTTTATATTACTTTTTTTAAAATTTTAGTTGATTTTTCGAATTTTTATTGATTTTTTGAATATTTAGTCTATTTTTCGATTTATTATTATTATTATTATTATTTATTTTATTAATATTTTAATAATTTATTTAACACTGTTGACTTTTCCGTTAACTTTATTGACGGCATGCGGGAACCATGTTGGAGGTTTATGATGATAAAATTGTCATTATAAGGGTTCAAAATGTTAGTGAAAAATTACGAAGGTTAAAAGTGTCAGTAGATGTCATTATGAGTGTATTTTATGGGATTTTCCTTAAGTTTTTTTTATCATGTTATAGTTGTTAAAAAAATACAAGTATAGTGGTTTGAGACTGAATCAACCCTGATAATTTTGTTATCGAAATCATGGCACGCTTTTAGCTGTCATTATTGTTAAAGTGATGAATGACTAGCATTAGCATGCGATTGGAGCATTAATTACTGATTACTGTTAATTAAAAAGTGATTAAACTGTTTGATGATTCATTTTCTAACCAACATTAATTATCATGGAGTCGTGACGGTAGTAATCTATGACTAGTATAAGAATCATAAATTCTTCTCGCATGCCTTGAAACAATATGTTTTCAACATGAGTAGTACTAGTAACATTTTATATTGCATGCACCAAGTCAAAGTGTGTATATTGTGTAATGTATTATTATCACGATGTATAAAACAAGAACTTGATAAAGAACGTACGTAGTGTGAATACTAAGGAGTGGAGTGGAGTAGAGTGTAGTGGGGTCTCTCCACAGCAACCACAAAAGGGATCCGAAGAAATTCATCCAACTTTTAAGATATATATATATACACACACACATAGCTAATCTATTAACGTTCTCTCCGTCTCTCCTCCTTGGTTGAATATCTACATTTATACAAGTCCCTATGTTCTAATTTTGGTAAGGAGTTAGTAAAGTTGTTTATCGTGTGTTAGAACATCGTCGTCATCTTTAAAACAGTTGAAACTAACTACGTTTCTTTTGAATTAGTTAGAGCATGATCAACCTAGAGACCCTAAATGGGTATCTTAAGTATTTTTTTAATTATTTGTGGGTTAAGAGACTTAGTTAAGAGACTTAGAGCATCTTTAACAAAGATACCCAATAGGGGTTTTTTAAAATCATTTTTTATTATTATTTTTTTCGCTCAATTTAAAAAAAAATTAAAAAAATACACCAATCGCGGACCGCCACGTGGCGGTGGGGCCCGCGCACAGTGATAAAAGCACGCAAGAAACGTCTCTTATTTTAGAGACCGAAGATACGGTTTCCTCTTAACATGTGGGGTCCACCCTATTATTAAATTAAAAAAAAATAAGAAACTGGGATAGATACCCCGTTAAAGATGCTCTTAGTAAATTGTGTGCTACAATGCTAATCTCTTAATTTAAAGTTCTTAGAAATAAAAAATTAATATACATTTAATTTTTTCACGGATCCGAAACGGATCCGAAACCCGAAATATCATAAACGGATCCGAAACTCCATTGAGAGTTTCTTAATTAAGGGTTTTTAAAAAAAATATTACACATTTTTTATCAAACAGATCCGAAACGGATCCGAAACGGAACCAAAACATATCCCAAACCCGAAATATTTTCGGTTACCCGTTCGATTTCGGTTAGGTTCTTTCAGTTTCGGATATTTTCGGGTATTTTCGGGTATATTTTCGGGTATCTTGGGTTCGGATCGGGATATTTTTAACGAATTTGAAACGGATCCAAAACCCGAAAATATCGTAAACGAATCCGTAACGGATCCAAAAACCGGAAAAAACGGATTTGAAACGGAACCGAAACCGATCGGAAAATGAAGTTGTTCTGATAAAAAAAATGCTTAAGAGACGCGGTAAGCGACGTCTCTTAATTAAGCAACATAAGCGACCGTATCTTCTCTTTTTGTTTTTTTTTAATTAAAAAGTGCAGTAAAAGACGCGTTAAGATACTCGGTTGTTCATGCTCTTACCTTGGCCAAATTATACGTATATAGTTAAAATACTCGACTTTTAGTAGTATGTTTTAAAGATTAGTTTTGGTTTCGATATTAAATGGTTATATTAGAAAAAGTGAAAAGAGTGTTTTAATCTTTTGTCTTGTATACATTTGTTTTTGATAAACGGTATTTAATTTTTTTGTTCAATTAACGATGATATAGTTTTGTCCCCTTTTACATATATATATATGTATATATATATATACATGTTGTGTGATGAAGTCGGTTTCGTGGAGATGTTGTAGGAGTGCATGGTCTACTACGTTACATTTTGGAAATTTAGAAGGGCAATAAAAATATCGAGGGGAAACAAGACTACAAATTACACACTGCTAATAGTTTAGGGAACTTATTGGTCAGGGGAAATCACCTGGCATAATTGTAGTGGCCACACGACTTAAATTAAAAATTAATCATTTTGTTTCTTATTAGATACTGACATAACTATAACCCGACATAAGTATATATGACCCGCCTCGTTTCATAAGATTCCAACAAATACGAAAGAGACCCTCTAACTAATCACGAAATTGGCAAGTCTTACACTAATATTACGAAGCTACTATTTAACCTCAAACAGTTTAAGAATTCTACGTGTCTAATTTGTAAATCACTACTCCTTTCCTATCAAAATAGTTGATTTTTTATTAAAAAAAAAATTATATCAAATTATATGATGTTTACAATTTTCAACGTGAAATTAATTAGATTTTTTATGTTTTTGAATATTTATATTCTGCAAACTATTTTGTCATTGGTTGAGTTGGAGTTAGAAAGATAATAAATGATGTTTTAGTATAGAAAAATCAAAAATTAAATGATCTTTTAATTTGCATGTAAAAGCATAGAGCATCAACTATTTTGGTACGGAGGGAGTATATAACATGAACTCTTCAATAACATAATTATTCTCGAACATTTATAATTAAAATAAATTAAATAAAAAGTCGAATTTCTTTTCGGAAAACACCAAAAAGTTTAAAGGAAAACTAGGTGTAATTACACAAAAATCTCTTAATTTAAAATTAAATGTTTAATATGTATTCGGGACATAAATGTTCTCCTTCTACAACGTCAGAGCATGAGCATTGGAGGGTTCTTGGTGAGTTTCTTAACATTAAAATAATGGTAAAAATTGAAAAAGTAGGAGAGAGGTAGATGAGAGTTTCTCCATAAGAAACTTGGGTTTCTCATTATCCACACACTTGTCATTTTTTTATTGGTTGAATAGAATTTAAATAAGTTATGTTATTTTAATAATTAAATTTATTATTTTTATAATGGTAAGATGAGTTTCTTACCAATGCTGATGCTCTCATGTTCTTTTTTTTCATGGTTTGTTTGCCAATAAATTTGTCGCGAAGTAAAAGTTATATTTAGACCACTAGTACAACTATATAGAACATTGCATATACCTCTTTTTCAACTTAATTTTATTTTTTTAGCAAATATTTATCCCTAAATTAATAACGGTTGGAAAGAAGAAGATAAATTTTCATATTTAACACTAAATTAAGTTTTTTTGCCAAAGCTAGCACACATGACCTAATTTTCCAGATCTAGCATTTTTAGGAAAGTATTTTTGAAACTTTAGATATTCTTCTTAAATATTAAGAAAATATTTTTAAAACTATAAGTATGCTTCTTAATTTTAGGAATTTTGACAGAGGTTCATGAGAAATTTCCTGATTATTAGAATTTTAAGAAATTCTTCCTAAAAATAGTCAATGTCTTAATGAAAAATGCTAGATGTAGAAAAATTCAGGCGTGTGTGCTATATTCGGGTGAGAAACTAAAAAGTGTGTTATTTAAGAGAACTTCTCTATTTTAAAAGTGATGGAAAAAATGTTTAAGAAATTTAGGAAGAGGATGGAAAATTTTGGAAAGAAGAATTTTTATAACTAGAGAGGATTTCTTATTTCTTGAATTGTATTTCTTACAACTTTCTCTTACTCCAAATGATAAGGATGTGAAGGTGTTTATAACCTCATATTACAAAATATCTTAATTATTTAAATCTTAAATCTAGAAAATTCTACTCTAATATCTTGAATAAAATATTATAAATATCTAGATTATTATATTCTTGTACTTTAGCTTTTATAGAGGTGGAGCATATTTTCTAGAAAAAAACTCAAAAAATTGGATCAAGCAATGGTTTGGCCCAACAAATAATTATTGGATCATTGATCCAATAATTAAACTTGATCCAAAATCAAGTTTATAAATCAAGTTTGTATTTTCAACACCCCTCGTAAACTTGATTTTGTCCATCAAGCCAACTTTGGATGGAATAACTAGAATCGACCATTCGGTAGTGACTTGATAAAGATGTTTGTTTCATTGCCCTTGGTTTGATCTTCTAGTCGTAGCTAAGGATGTCAATTCGGCTGTCCAGTTTCAAATGGGCATGTCCAGATAGAAATTTCATTTTTATAGACATGAATGGTCACACCAAATTAAGACCGTGTCCAAATATGACTAAATCCAAATAGAACCAAATCCAAATGGATTGACTATGGGGTCCCAATATAACAAAACTCATACTTTATAAATACGAGTGTTTTCAAAGATAAACAAATCTCAACAAGTTTAAGAGTTATTTAAATGACGCAAACTTAAATATTTAACAAAGTAACACAAACTAGCGGACTTACGGTTTTGGCAGAAAATTTTATGTACTTTTGGCGAAACAATTATTGGTTTTATGTTTTTGGCGGGAAATTTTACGGGATTACAGTTTTGGCGGGAAAACCAGATTTACGGTTTTGGCGGAAAAACTGACAGTTTTGATGGAAACGTTTTTGAAGAGAAAATCGACTGATTTATGGGTTTTGGATTGAAAATTAACTAGTTTACGTTTTTAGCGAAAAAATTTACGGATTTACGATCTTGACGGGAAAATAATCAATCCATTTGGATTAATGAATTGAATTGAATTGGATCAACCCATAGAATATTATCCATTTTAACACCCCTAAGGAATGACATATGAGAGTCTAAGAGATAAGCGAAATAAATGAGAAATCATGAAATTAGGAATAAAAAATTTTCTCCCAAAATTAAAAAACCCTAATTTCTATAGTTTATTTAACAACCCATGTCCAAACCAGTTCTAGAGAATAAGTCAACTCCTAAACCTAACAACTAAAAATCACAACTTATATAGCTACACCTATAAAGCCAACTAGGAATAGGAATCCTTATCTTCTTTTGGATCAACACTTAATTCTTCTCAACCAAATCCATGACTCGGTTTGGTTTAGCTCCTAAACCATTGCTCGTTTTAGGAGGGCTCGCTTACTTGCCTTTCAAGTAAGTGTCTCAAGCTTGTTTCTCTTCAAGCTTACGTCAACAATCTCCCTCCTAAGCTTGAAGTCTTCTTTTCTTAGATCCTTAACACCGACGAGGTCTCTCATTTCTTTGAATTTAATTCTTCCTAACGACTTTGTTAGGATGTCTGCTCGTTGCTCTTGCCCTGGAACATGCTCCACTTCTATTCTTCCATCTTCTACGCATTCTCTTATAAAGTGGAACCTTGTGTGTATGTGTTTGCTTCAACTTTTTCATGTGTGATTTTTTAAAATAGACGTATCACAGAATCATTATTAATTGTATCTAATAAATCAAAAGAAATAAAATTGACTATAATTATTCATTCATAATTAAAAAGATTATGAAGACATTAAAATTATAGGTACAAAGATAGTCTTTAAAAATAATAAACTACTAGGATTAAACCCGCGCAAATACACGGAAAAACAGTTATAAAATTGTTTTCAATTATATTTTCTTTCAAATTTTGTAAATATACATGTTTATATAATTTTTAATATAATAAATGTATG